>JAOTON010001280.1:0-85663 GCA_034440635.1 Lepas anatifera
CCACACTGTTGGTGATATTGTCTTGTGCCACTGTGGAAGCGTTGCAGTCTCCTCGTTAATGGTGCTACTTTCCTGCTTCTTACTGCAGTCTCCCTGGTCAATGGTGTTACTTTTTTAGTTCTCATTGCAGTCTCCCACACTGTTGGTGATATTGCCTTGTGCCACTGTGGAAGCGTTGCAGTCTCCTGGTTAATGCTGTTACTTTCCTGCTTCTCACTGCAGTCTCCCTGGTTAATGGTGTTACTTTTCTAGTTTTTACTGCAGTCTCCACACTGTTGGTGATATTGCCTTGCGTCTCTGTCAAAGCATTGCGATCTCCCAGGTTGATGGTGTTACTTTCCTAGCTCTCGCTGCTGGTGTAAGCTCCCGGCTGTTGGTGTTATTGCCCCGTATCAGTGTCGAAGCGTTGCATTTTACTATATTCTGGTATTCTGGTGTTAGCTACTTATGTACCACTGTAGTCTCTAGTGCTAGTTTCTTGTTTCGGACCGGGGCTGTTGCAGTCTCCTGAGATGGCTTCTAGCTCGGTGTCAGGTTGAGGGAGTCTGCGGGAGTTTTATTAAACGTTACACGTGGGTGCTTTGAGCCGTCACCTGGAGGAGGGAGGGTATTAAGTAAAAATAAAAATTGTGTCGCGTAATATATGAAAGACCCATTAGCTGTCAGTGCAGTTCCCGCGCAAGCTGTGCCAACTACTCCCCCTGAAAGACTTCCAAAACAGTGAGGCGGGCGGCGCCTGGTCCCACACGTGAATCACAGCCAAAAATTAGATCCAGTCCAGGCTGCTCCGAAATTCTCCCAGCTAATTAGATCCGGGACATTTAAAACCAGAACTCTGGACTAAAATAGGACCGAGACCTTGGGCTTGGATCTGGATCCAGATCCAAAGCTAGGATTTAAATATTCATCTGGGTGTTCTGCGAGTGACGCAGGTATTCAGATAATTTGTGATGGATCCCGTTGGAGGGTGCTGAAACACATACTCGAGGAGTACTCTGAGACGAGCTTTCGTGCCTCCCAGACTAGCTTTAGCCCCCTGAGATCGAACCACCTTTGGGCGTACCGGATCAGATAATCATTTTCAGTGTATAAAAAGTGGTCCAAAGGGATCCATGGACCCCACTGACCCGTTTGGCTACGACAGATAGAAATATTTCAATTTCCGTTCCGTTAATAAATGAATCTTAGATACCTTGGCCCCATATCATGAATCTCTGGCACCTTGGTCCCATATCATGAATACCAGGCACCTTGGTTCCATATCATGAATCTCGAGCACCTTGGTCCCATATCATCCATTTTAGCGCACGCTCACAGTAAAATGTATCTGCACGTGGTAAGCCTGATATCACAAGCCAGGGGCGTAGCCAGGATTTCGCTCAGGGGGAGGGGGGGCGGCGCCCCGAAAGGGCCCGTGCGACAGCGCCAAAAGGGCCCTGATGGGTAAAAGGGTCCTGCTTGTTACAGAATAGAGTGCTGAAGAGGGCTTAAGAGGGCCCTGTTTCTGGGCGCCATATGACCCTGACGTCGGTGCGCCCCTAAACCCCAACCATGGTGATGAAGAGGGCCCTGTCGGGTATGAAATTTCAAAAATGGTCACAGAGCATAGTGCGGGTGAGCCAAGCTTCACGCGACCCGTGTCCTCAGGGGGCCCTCAGGGGGGCGGCTGTCCCTGCCGCCCCCCCTTGGCCACGCCCCTGTCACAAGCTCATTGAATAGTCCCAGAACGACCGGGATATGAGTAAACATTGAACTGCTACGCCGGTAAATTGACTGGTCCTAGCTAAGCAAACCAATTTGTTTACCCAGGATCTACAAACACGCGAAAATATCAAAGATACGCACGCCGGAACATCTGACGGATGATTCAAACCCCTGATGTGCACGTGCAAGTATCTGGCACGTGATTTTCCAGCAATGGAGGCAAGTTTCTTTGCGCAAGTTTCCGTGCAGCAGATCAGTACGTTTTTAGTCGAGTGATTGCCCGACTGTTTCAAAATTTTTTCGTATTTGACTATTCTACAGACTAGTTTTTTGTTTCAAAAGCCCATTTTATCATTTTGCAGATTCGTAGAGCACAGGATCGTGAAGGCAGACACGTCATTGTATTCTGTGCAAAGCCTTTTCTGGCCCACATATTGTTAGTTTTAATGAAATAACGCCCAATGCTGTGATAGTTTCTTTAATACTTTTAGGTAAAGTGTGTTTTAAAACAATGAGTCTTAAAAGATGCTCCTACATTGTCGGATTCAGAGGTTTGATATCTTGATAATCTTATCCGTCAGCTTCTTACCTGATTTTCACTTTTTCTAGCCCCTTTATTCAGATAACTTCGCACGGAAGTTTCTGGTCATTCAGCTGATGCACAGGATACGACTGAAAATGAATCTTGGGACAGTGCTTCCCATCAAAAAATTGTCCCCTAAAAATAGTTTTATATGTCGCCCCAGTAGCTCAGTTGGTAGAGCGTTGGGCTCCAGCCCGCTGCTCAGGAACATGCAGGGGCAGTGCGTGTGCAGGCTTAGGAATCAGTTCCCCTGAGACGCTTCGACGCTTAATGTTTACTGTACGTAGGTCGGTTGGCAACTGACTGGTGAGAGAGTGACCTGAGCGGGGCGGCCTTGCCTCTGCTTTGTGGGACGTTAAACTTTGACTTTTAAGTTAACTCTTTATTGCAGGAGTTACTGGTTCGAGCGGTGGGTTCGGGTTCTCCGCAATAATTCCCCTGATGACTTCAGTGAGGCTCCGACTAAAACCGAACTGAGAACAACTTGGAAAAAAATAAAATCATATTGCCTGACTGTCCCATTCTTCTTTAATCCTTTCTAATGTTATGCCGACTTGAAACATTTCATAGCTGGAAAACGTGTCGATCTCAGCAACATACCACTTTTTCTATACATTTATACAAGACCAAGACGCCTGACACACAACATATCATGCTTTCATCTTTAGTCACCCTCACCTCATCATTATAAAAAAGTGTTTCCGCACCCGGTGTCAGTCCTCACCGTGGTGTTCCCACGTGGGACACACAAAAGTCATGCTCACATCTTTAGTCACTCTCACCTCATCATCAACTAAAAAGACTCAAAACACGTCATCATATTACGGATGTTAAACATGCCTGTGGTCCAGCACCCGGTGTCAATACGCTCCGTGGTGTTTCCACGTGGGACAAACATTATAAAAAACCGGAAGCTGACCTCTTCTCTTGTTTCACGCACAGTCCCAGTTGGTTACTGACCTTGACTAATATACATGGTTAACTGTTCTAATTTGTCATGGGAACGGAATTGGTCAAGTCCTAAAATCTGGCAAAATTGTCAACATTGAACTAAGACCGGGAAAAAATGAGCTTCCGGGAAGCCCTGTACACCATGAAATGAAGTGTCCATCTTCATTTAGCCAGATTCGAACGTGCCACAAGCTGGTGAAATCTTCGCAAATTTAAATGAATGATAATCAAGCAATTGTTTTCATGACGGCTGCTGAATTGTTAAGCTATCTCAAGGTGTTTTCTTTTTCGTCAGGGCTTCTTAATAACACGATGTATCATGTGTAACGTAACACTAACGCTTTCAAAATTGCAATAAAGATAGAAAGAATTTAACACGCGCATTGGGGGGGGCGGGTACCCGCCCCCTCGGGTTTTTCGGAGATAGTAGAAAAACGGCGGCGCGTAGCGCCGTACTTATGGTATACCTTTTCCCTCATCATTTTTACAGCTTCTGTGAAAATTTTAAGGTTAGGTCATCTCAGGTCAGGTCACCAGTACAGGTCAAGTGACCCGACCTCAAAAAAAGTTTAAGATAGCATAAGTCGGAGCAGGGTGAACTTATCCGATTGAAACTCATATCACATAATGGCCCCACCGAGTTCTCTAACATATGTTCCGGTATTTTTGATATCGATGACCTAAGGTCAGGTACGAGGCATGACCTCTCCATTGGAAATACATGGGAAAATGGTTTTTACGGAATAACTCAGTAACGGATGGTGATAGAGCATTTATTTTAGCTGCATTAGACTCGCCTGGGCTTTGCGGTTCTAATGATATGCATTTTATATAATTTGACCCTGACCTGACCTCAGGTCAGGTCAAATCCTTGATTTGACCTAGTAAGGTCAAATTATATATCATTCGATTCGGCTTGCTAAGAGGATTCATATAGTTCAAGTCGTTTTACTCTATCTTTACTTGTTCAGATGTAATACCCGAAAAACGGAATTTTACATGTTATCCCTATGGCGGGCATGTTTTGACCTCTCGTGACCTTAAATGTGACCTGACAAAAAAATGGTTCAAATGTTTTCGATGGAGAAGTGGATGGGCAGCCCAACGCCGTTTACCGTTTTTCGCTACCTACCGTGGTTCTCGAGATCTTAGGGGGGGACGGGTACCCGCCCCCGTCAATGTGAAGGTGGCTCAGACCCCCGTCAATGCGCGTGTTAAACCAAAACAACAAAAGTGTGGTAAAGACGAGGAAAATCCCTTTCCAATCACATGTAACGATGACAAAACATTTAATGATGCGTTGAAGAGTGGTAATGTAGGTAAAATCATTTACCGGTCAATTGACCGATATGACCGTTCTAGGCATATTTAACTTTTCCTTTTTAAAAGATAAGTAAAGGCAAAACATTGCATGTTTCCGACAAAGAGGTGAAGAACTGCGGGACCTTTAGAAATGTTGCCATTATATATTCTCCTGCCTTCATATAGTTCACGTTTACCAAGCCTTACCAGTCAATTGATGGGCACGGACGTCCTAGGGTTAATGTAATTGGGCAGGGATCCAGGCTGGGCCGTAGAATTCTTCACCGTTTTTACATTTTTGTGTTCTCAAGAGAGGAAATTCGTGGTTTTCCAATGGCTGTGATAAACCAATATGAACAAAAATTTGAATTGTTAAATGAAACAGACAAGGTTCAGATTCTGTCAGAAGAAGCAAGCACCGTTTTTTAATAATCACGGTAAAAATAGGCAAACAATGAAAAACCCCGGTCTGCGACCTAGGCTAGCGCCCCACCGGCGCAGGAGAACCGCAAGACAATGTGCTGAACGCAAACCATATTTCCCTTCTCAATGTATCCCTCCATTAGCCTGTTGGTCAGTGCTATCATTCTTTTCTTTGAAATAACCAATAAATATCCTGCAGTAATCCCGGATTCGAACCGGGCACCCCTGACCACGAGACAGTGCCTCTAACCCCTATACCACTGCGGCACAATCTACCCGCTCCCACTGTCCCTACATCTGTGACCCGTCAGGTCATTGGCCGGTATCACTCTGTCAAACCATGCCGTATCGGGGCGCCGGGTGCTGTGTTCGTACAGAAAATGCATGTATGTATGTATGTATGTATTGACAAAAGCAGACCATTCCACACATGTTGGGCTATTCAAAGGTCCTTGTCATCACAAAAATCGAAAATCTGTGCTGCTACACCTCGTCATACACATTACAATAAAAGCAATGGCAAAAATGCAGGTAAAAATCTAAAAACTAAAATATCTAAAAGTAAACACGGTACCGTGCACTTAAAAAAGAAAGACTACTCCCCAAGCAACATTTGCCTTACAGTTTTTTTTTGGTACAAAGCTGGCATGGTACAAAGCTGCTTCTAGAAGACGAACCAAGCATCATATTGGCCTAGAATCACTTGTATCGGCGACCCAGGACTCTAAGCTAGCTTTATGCCAAATTGCATCCACTTCCATTTATTATGAGGACTTGAAACCATGCTGAGAAGCAAACGTATTCAGAGAAATTTAGCTCCTTGAAATACCCTTTCGGACGAATTACTCGAAAGCCGTTGGAGATAAGTGGGTAGTGTAAATGAATGAACTGACTGCAATTAATTTTTCTATTCAGCCATGTCAATTGTGAGCTTGTGAATGGCATGTGCTCAGAACCCAGAAGCTACAAATAAAAGGTTTTCTACTAAAATATATTTATACATGTAAAACACCGAATTTTAATATCACGATATCCATCTCCAAACATTATCAGCGGAAAGCAATATTCTTTCATTGTTTGAAATGAAAAATCAAATCGGCGCTACAAATAATCGACAAATCGATTATTTACAAATCGACCCAGAAGCTACAAATAAAAGGTTTTCTACTAAAATATATTTATACATGTAAAACACCGAATTTTAATATCACGATATCCATCTCCAAACATTATCAGCGGAAAGCAATATTCTTTCATTGTTTGAAATGAAAAATCAAATCGGCGCATTAGATCGCGAGATATTGAGATTTAAATGAAATGAACAAAAATGCAGTCCTCCGGCAAAATGGCAAAAACTAGGTCAGAATTGTTCGTTTTCCACTGGAAACTATGTCTAAGCACAATAAAATTGACCTAGCTGCCTCCAGGTGGCTGTCTTTAAACTAACTGAAGCGTGCCTTCTGACATTTCGAGCTTATAAGTCGGCCGTCAAATTTCAATGGCTTTTTTGCTTGTATTATAAATACTGAGTTTTGGCGTAATAAATATTGTCGGACCAGTTCGAATTTTTTTCTTAGGTGGCCCCTGCTGCTTTTTCAAAAGGAGGCAAATTTCAAATTCGTCGCTTAAGAAACAAAAATGAGAAAAATGCAAAATTGAAAACACTTGTTCAAAAATTTCTCAAAAACTATTTTGAATTTAGATTTAGGGGTCTTAGTTTGGGCGTCTAGCGTAAAAGGGCTATCACCTTACACAATTTCAGAACCCTGGCATCATCTGTCAGAACTGCCAAGCGGCCAGAATAGAGCCTCTTGAGAAATCTCAATCCGCTTCGCTCCATGGATTTCGTCATGCGGCTCTGACTAGACTGCTTAATCCCTTGGTTTGAAGCGACTCCCACCGATGTCAGGCCTGTGAGTTTTATGAGTTTTACTGCTGAGTTTTGTTTCTCGCCAGGACTCTGATGCGACACAGTTGGCTGGCACTAAGCTGGGCATCACTGTTCACTGACGTGACGGCCAGCTGACGGCCGCGCCAATCTACCTTCCCGTGAGTGCGGCGACTGGTGAAGGACGCTTGTATTGGAACTTGCTTTAAAGAGCTGCATATCGCTGCTCATTTTTAGGGTTTTTTTCGTGAATAATCCCGCATTTAGTGCCAAAATTTATAATATAGGCATTTTCCAAAAATAGTAAATGATTTAAATTCAGGACACCATGCCGGACTAGTCAAATATATGCCTAGTTTTCTTGAATACGTGATATTTTCTTTCTCAAGCATTTTGCCTACGTTTACTGTGCGTTTGTTATGCCAAGTTGGATTTTGCAGGTGTTCACAGTGGGCATCGGAGATGCTCTTTGATTTCCTCCTAAAGAGGGCCGCATGTGCTTTCTCCTAATCACAAGTGCTTTCACTCCAGCTCCGAATCTCTTGGAAGTGGTGAAACCGGTGCCGGAGTGGTGGCCATCTGGTGGCATCATTCAAGTTTGAAGTACCGCGTATGGACGTCCGGGACAGCGCTCGACAACCGACTGAGCTACCACCTTTACGTCTTCAGTGGTTGTTGGCTCGCCAACCGATGTCGCGCCTGGCGTAGAGTGGTATCTCAACTGAAACGGCGAGACATGTGTTGGATTGGAAACGATAAAATATATTGGTGCATAAGTATTATTTGCCATGTTGTTTGCTCATGTCAGTTCTGATGCATCATTCTTTTAATTGTCCCATTTTAGAACTACTATGCATGGCTTTCCCAAGGGATAGTTGGCCATGGTATTCTAGAACGACGACCTCCGGTTTCTTATGCTTGCATTTCTCTGAGTTTAAAACTTTCATGTTATTTATATCCGAATCAACAATGCCTTACTGATTCCCATATTGGTATAATCGGTATCCACTCCCGCTCTGGTGAGTCGGGTGCGTTGCGCCCCAAACCACAAACAAATAAACCATGAATATAAATGTATGTGACGTGTCCCACCAGTGAAAATGAGCTTCTAATTGCCTTCCATGTCTTTGTATTTGATCAATCAAGCATCTTGTCTCAGTTCATTGCGCTTTTGGTTTACGGAACAGGCATCGGTGAGTTTTCACAATTAATGCTGTAAATGCTCCGTAATTTCCTTCCTAACGGTGCCGCGTATTCTTTCTCTCAATCACTCTTGTGAACCTCCACAGCAGTTCTGAATCTCTCGGGGGTGGAACATCGGTGCTGGAGTGGCGGCCTTCTGGTGGCATTACCCGATTTGAAGTACGGAGGATGAGCGTCTGGGACAGCAATTGACAACCGACCGGGCTACCATAGTCACCTCTTCAGTGGTCCTCGTCTGGTCAACCGACGTGACGTGGGATCTGTTAGTGGTGGTATCTAAATGGAAATAGCGGTGCATATGTTGCATTGCAAACCAGCACCAATGGGGTGAGTAATTCATGCATGCTACATCTATTTCATTTTTGATGCGATTTCTTCCATTATCCTTCAGCGTAGAACTATTATGCATGTCTTTCCAAAGGCTTAATCAGCTGTTGTTCTTGTAAACCCGTGTGTCATAAATCTGTGTGTCTGATGTTTCTGTTTCTCTCTGAGTATTATACCTGCTCTCCTTTTTCCTTCCAGCTGCGCCACCGATATGCATCGACATCACGCTTGACTTTTTGCGCGTTAATATGTCGGGTACGATGCACCCACCGTCCGTCCTGTTCGCTGTACTCCGCGTCGTTGCGTCTGCGCCGTACTCCGCGTCGGTTCGTCTGCGCTGCACTCCGCGTCGGTTCGTCTGCGCTGCACTCCGCGTCGGTTCGTCTGCGCCGTTCTCCGCGTCGTTGCGTCTGCGCTGCACTCCGCGTCGGTTCGTCTGCGCCGTACTCCGCGACGTTGCGTCTACGCCGTTCTCCGCGTCGTTGCGTCTGCTCCGTACACCGCGTCGTTTTGCGAAATAAGTCAGCGTGACTGTAGCTTCGTGTCCGGATCCATCCCCAGCGTACTTCCTTCAATCGACACCTTACTTTGTTCTCAGCTGAAAACTAGAATGGTCCTAAGGAAACCTATTCTGTACAAAAGTATTAGTTATTTACTGTGTGACCTATCCTTTCTGTTCGGAGTCGTCCTGTTTTCCTGCATGAGGCAGGAACGAACCTATGAAACCTTTCTTTTTTGGGAAATAACCATGTTTTTTGTTTGTTAAACACCCGTGGATGTCTCGGGTAGCCTCCAAAATTTATCGCCTCTCACAACCCATGATGTTTGTGCTCACTGTTACCCCACTAAGTGTGCTTTACTCTCATTTTTCCAGCCTGCAGACATGCACCTCACACTGTTTCTTTTCCGGCAATTCTGCTGCAGTCACTGCTGGAGCTGCTTCTGGCGCGGGAGTACACCTGCATGGTCGGTTTTCAGGCGCGCTGCTGCAAAATTCGTGCGTCACCGGCTGGTGCTGACTCGCCTGCGGCTGTCGAGGAGGCCTAGGATGGCGAATTAAGACTAAGTAGGTAGTGATTGATAATAGAGCATATCGCCTTTCCCGTCGCTTTGAGTGTTCTGTTTTTTTTACATTTATTGCATTACCGCATTAGTGGCTGCCCTTGCAGGGAGGGGTAGTTGATCCCCCAAGGGATCTTTAGTTATTTTCTTGGAAATGCTTATAACGTGGTTCGTGCCGCTTTTTTACAGCTTGCGCGTTATTTCATATCATTTGTATGAGGACCTGGTCGAGTCAGCCCAGATAATTGAGCTATGCCTTCATTTCTGGAAACATGTCAATCCGTTCTTGTTTGGTTATTAGGCTTTTTCTCGCGGTCTTCGCACGCAGCTGAGATTTAAGAAAGTAATAACCAGTCTGTCACTTTTTATGACCTCTTGCGACCTTTAAAATATGTTTATTCTTGGATGGTCTTTAAATAACCTCTACGGGGATTCTTATTTTACTTATGTTGATTAAAGGTGGGGGAGTCGCGTAAAGAAGTCAGGACCCTTGTCAGTACCCTGTTCCCGCGTTAGCTAACGATAAGTACTCTGGTTAAGCGTACCTAAACGGTGTACCCTTTGTATGCCGTTTACAAAAGGTAGAACTATTATAGTATAAATTATTATATGCTACATTTAATATTTTTTGCGAACACAAAAAATCAGGGGCCAATTTTTACGGCAACCTTATTACTGAACTTGAATTATTCTCTAAAACTATTCCTAAGAAGTTAAAATTATACTTTTTGATCAGCTTTGAATGTTAGCCGTTAATCAGCCGTCAGACACCTGTCTCACGCACTACCTAGACGGATTGAATATATGGTAGTGGGACTGGCGATGAATGAAAAGGCAAAATTGTTCAAATTCCATTCTCTGGGTCATTTCTTTCATAGTTCAAAGCGATCCTGTTTGATGAGGGTAAAACTGAAAAATTATATACAAGCTGGAAACCCTTTTCGATAGCTGAATAAGTACCTTGCCTGCACTATTCTAGGTTGTGTTGTAAGTGCTCGGCAGCCCGAAATATATAGTTAGTGAATATGCCGTACCAATTAAGCCTACTGCACTGATATGAAATACATGGTCCGTATTTCATTCGCCCATGCTAAATTTGTTAGATATTGAATTTGTAAAAAATGTCTGCTGGGAAAATAAATTGTTTCAGGACTGTGTGTTCTTAGTAATTTGTTGGTGTTTGGAAAACAAGTGTTGTCGTAGGCCAGGTCAAAATTGTGTTGGGATTTTCCATTCAAGAAGACATGAGGTGCTCCACTCCCGCGGCTCTCACCGAGTTTATGCTTTAGTTGAGTTGGAATTGAGCTAGTTTCATTCTCTAGTTGAGTCAAAGTTGAGTCAGCGAGATTAAAGCCTGAGTAAGAGTTCAATCTGCTCACCAAAATATTTCCGGAACAAATTGTGGCCTGGTGATGAAACACGGACTTCAGAGTTGAGATCAGTGGAATAGGCTTAGCTGGTTAGGTATGTTCACACACTAGGCCAATTTTAACTGCCAACTTACAGTGGCACCGAAATATACTGGAATGTAGGAAATATGATTATTTTATTTAGCGAAGGGAATGCTGTTTGTTTTAAGGCTAGGCAAACATCACTATCTACTAATGATTGGAACTATCGGGAAAACAATTCTAGGGTCTGAAGTTTCAATAGTCGTAAATTTTTCTGTAAATAATTTCCCTCCCATTTCCGCTAACACAAATTTATGGCAGATGAAGCTGAGTGCAAAGGTCGCCTTATCACTTCTTTGACTATACCATTGCACTTCATGTGACAATTTACTAGATATCCGAGTCAATAGCAAATCGAGGAGCAAAACTGACCCAAATATGGACAGCACTAATGGGGACTAGGGTTCCAGACAAGTAAAAGGCTGACCTGGCTGGGTCTAAGGACCGACAAGTGCCGTAAGCGGGGCACTGTGTAAGTATTTTACACATGTTTTTGTCATACATATTAATATCGAAATATGTACCATTTGAAACACGTAAGACTGCTCAAGAACCTAATTTGAGTAGATTGGTAATCTCAGTCACATTTAAAAGCAAAACAGTTAAACTTGAGTGTTCTAGTTAGTTAAGGGCTTTTTATAAGGCGTTCTGTGCAAAGCACCTTTGCCCGCCTGAGTGTTCTACACAAGACGTGCCTTATATATTTCTGAATGATGGTTCTCGAAGTTCGCCCAAATTGAGAACCATTTACTACAATGACAAAAAACAAAGTGAAAAAGCATCCCTGTTTTTGATATGTGGATGTGTCTGTGGTGTCTCAAGATTGCCGTTATTGCTATTTCCGTTTGTTATGGACAGAATAGTGAAATCTGCGTTCCAAAGAAGTTATGATGCGCTACTTAACACCCGTCCCGGTGGGCCTCCGAGTCACCTTCGCCCTGGTGGAGGGTGCTCAAACACCGCCCCCTCGAACTTGACTCCTATGCTGGATTGCGAAAAAATAGAAATCTGGTGAATAGCTGATACAAATTCACGAAAAAACAGTCAATTTTGGGCTCCGGTCAATATTGAGGTCATGATGGGTCAAAGAAGGTGGCATGTCCAAGAAGAGCTTCTGGGCTCTAGCGTCTGACAGAGTGGAGTTATAATAATTTTCAGGCACCATTTGCTTCCCCTCGTTGCGGAAAGTCAAATCATGTATGATATGAATATGCTAGGTCAAAACATAGGGAGAGTGCTGTAAGACGCCCCCGTTAAAGGGAATGTGGCACCTTGGTCGAATCCTGTAATTTTGTGAAATTAGGCGTACTTTTAGCCAAAAATAATGAAACCACTCATTATTTCTCTGAAAATGTTCAATAAGCTCAATATTTTGTTTTTAAGAATACTCCTCTAGGAAAATAAATAAATATCTGCCTGTGGATGATGTCATGATCTGGCAACCACTACCATACTTGAAATGCTTCAAGGGCTTTGATTGGCTGATGCTCATCGTGACGTCAGCATATGTCGTCACACCAGCAGCTCACAACAATGGCCGCCCGGCGAGGGGTTGATGAGGGGTTGGTGCCAGGTAGGTTTTAGCTTTTTTCTACGGAAATACCGAGTTCCAAGACAAATGATATATGGAGTACCGGGTTTTTCGACTTGCTTTACAACTTGGCTATCTCAGTTAAAATCACGTTTTGAAGGTGCCACATTCCCTTTAAGCTCCGAAGGGGTTTTCTGACAATCGATAAGCTAGACAAATAAATCCAGGTGCCGATAGGAAAGATCAATCATTTTTCTAAATATTTATTGTCGCTTTTGACCACTAGGATAAGTAGTTAGGTGATAAATGAAGTTCTTCCAAAGGTCCGAAAAAGGGCGTCTTACAAATGGGGTCGGTAAGAAATTTTAGCAATATACTTTCTATCTGCATGTTACATGTTCTTGATAATTTGGTGGACGTGTAGAAACATAGAACGAGCCAGATGTCACGTGAGCTCACGTGAGAATCTCTGGGTGGGCCTGGGGATATCTAATGTTTTTTTATGGCTATATTTTTTTTAGACCCACAGACTGACGGTCAGGGGCCCGTCAGTCTGTGTTGAACTAAACTTCTTTAATCACTGAATGAATGAGACTGACTCTTACTCAATCTCATCGTTTGGCGTATGGGTCCTCAGAGCAGGGTTGGATTCAGGGTTTTTTTCGTAAGGGGACCGCACCACTGGACGGGCGCCTTTTTGGACCGAGGGGTGACTTTTTGGGTCAAAGGGGCGCCCTTTCTATTTGCGACAGAGGCGTGTTAAGACTGCTGGAAAGGGGTGCAGTTGGAAAAGGCGTTCAAACGAGACTGCTGGCAACGAGATGTATTCTACAGAGGCGTGCTCAGAAGGTTAGGAAAAGGGTACAGTTGGCAAAGGCGTGTCCAGGAGACTGCTAGTAGGAGCATGTAATGCAGACAGGCGTGATCAGAGTGCTAAAAAGATATATAGTACAAAAGCGATCTCAGAGTGTTGGAAAAGAGTACATTGTACAGAGTGGTCTCAGACTGTTCGGAAGGGGTTGCAAGTGGAAAAGGCGTCTCCAAAAGACTGCTGGTGAGGATGATTTATTCAGCGGCGTGTTCAGAATGCTGGGAAGAGGTGCAATTGGCAAAGACGTGTCCAGATCAGTGGCGTAGCCAGAGGAGTCGTTGGGGACCACGGACCCCCTTGGGCAGATCTTGTGCACTGGAAAACACGAGCATTGAACTGGACGGCCCCTGAGCTTGGTCGCACGGGACCCCCGAACTTAGTTTCAGAGGCCCCCTGGGCTTGATCTCAGGGGCCCCGGAGCTTAGTGTACGACTGCCCTCCGAGCTTAATCTCGGGGACCCCCGAGCTTAATGTCAGATTGCCCTCCAAACTTGATCTCGGGGTCCCCGAGCTTGGTCTCAGTGGCCCTTGGTTGGTCTCTGGGAGTTCCCCGAGCCTGGTCTCAGAGGTACTCCGGTATCGAGGGCTCCGAAGTATCAAACATTGATCTTGGGGCCAACTGAGCTTAGTCTCAGGGGGCCCCGAGTTGGTCTCAGGGACCCCGAGCTTGGTCTCTGGGGGCCCAAGCTTGGTCCCACGGACCTTTTCTTCTTTGTCCCACCAGCCTTTCGGTCTTGATCTCACGGGTCTTTCGATCTTGGTCTCAGGGGCCCCGAGCGTGGGGTCAGGGGTCCCTCGAGCTTGGACTCTGGGACCCCAAGCTTGGTCTCAAATGCCCCCCGAGCTTTGTTTCAGGAAACCCCCGAACTTGGTCCCAGGGGACCACCGAGCTTGGTTTCAGTGGCCCGAACTTGGCCTCAGGGGCTCCCCGAGCTTGGTGTCAGGGGTCCCTCGATCATCGCTATCGAGGGCTCCGGATTAGCGAACATTGATATCAGGGGCACCTGAGCTTGGTCTTAAGGGCCCTGAGTTGGTCTCAGGGTTCTGAACTTGGCCCAGGGGCCCAAATTGGGGCCCCTGGGATCTTAGTATTAAAATCTTAAGAAGGCCCGTGGGACCGATCTTAAGATTGGTTCCACGGGCGTTTTGATCTTGGTCTCACGGTCTTTCGGTCTTGGTCTCAGGGAGCCCCCCGAGTTGGTCTCAGGGAGCCCCCGAGCTTGGTCTCAGGGCCCCCAAAGCTTGGTGTCAGGGGACCCCGAACTTAGTTGCAGGGGACCCCCGAGCTTGGTCTCAGAGGACCCCCAAACTTAGTCTCAGAGGACCCCCAAGCTTGGTCTTAGTGGCCTGAGCTTGATCTCAGTGGGCTCCACGAGTTTGGTCTCAGGGACCCCCGAGCTCGTCCTCAGTGGCCTGAGCTTGGTCTCAGGGGGCTCCACAAGCTTGTCCTCAGTGGCCTGAGCTTGGTCTCAGGGGGCTCCACAAGCTTGGTCTCAGGGGCCCTCGATCATCGGTATCAAGGGCTCAGGATTATCAAACATTGATATCGGGGGCCCCTGAGCTTGGTCTCAGGCGCCCCGAGTTAGTCTCAGGAACCCGAGCCTGGTCTCAGGGGCCACAAGATTGGTCCCACGGGCCTTTTGATCTTGGTCTCACGGCCTTTCGGTCTTGGTATCCCCCGAGCTTGGTCTCAGTGGCCTGAGCCTAGTGTCAGGGGGCGCCATGGGCTTGGTCTCAGGGGCCCCATGATCGTCGGTATCGGGGGCTCCGAAGTATTGAACATTGATCCTGGGACCCCCTGAACCTGATCTCAGGGTGGCCTGAGCTTGATCTTAGGGGACTTCCTGAACTTGGTATCAGGGCAGCCTGAGCTTGGTTTCAGGGACCCCCGAGCTTGGTCTCAGGGGCTTCAAACTCGGTGCCACGGGCCTTTTGATCTTGTTCCCACGGGATTTTCGATCGTGGTCTCACGGGCTTTTTCGGTCTTGGTTTCAGGGGGCCCCCGAGCTTGGTCTCAAGGGCCCCCGAGCTTGGTCTCAGAGGACGCCAAAACTTTAGTCTCAGAGGACACCAAGCTTGGTCTCAGTGGGCTCCACGAGCGCGGTCTCAGGGGCACCTCGATCATCGGTATCAAGGGCTCCGGATTATTGAACATTGATATCGGGGGCCCCTGAGCTTGGTCTCAGGGGCCCTGAGTTGGTCTCAGGGGCCCGAACTTGGTCCCAGGGGCCCCAAGATTGGTCCCACGGGCCTTTCGATCTTGGTCTCACGGGCGTTTCGATCTGGGTCTCATGGGCTCCCGAGCTTGGTCTCAGGGGCCCCGAGTTGGTCTAAGGGGCCTGAGCTTGGTCTCAGGGCCCCAAACTTGGTCCCACGATCCTTTCGATCTTGGTCTCACGGGCCTTTGGATCCTGGTCTCAGGGGCCCCGAGCTTGGTCTCAGAGGATCCCCAAGCTTGGTCTCAGTGTGCTCCACGAGCATGGTCTCAGGGGCCCTTGATCATCGATATCAAGGGCTCCGGATTATCGAACATTGATCTCGAGGGCCCTGACCTTGGTCTCAGGGGCCCTGAGTTGGTCTCAGGGGCCTGAACTTGGTACCAGGGGCCTCAAGATTGGTCCCACGGGCCTTTTGATCTTGGTCCCATGCAGTGGCGTAGCCAGGATTCGGCTAAGGGGGTCCGACTACCGTCGGGGGGCCCCCAGGCCGGGGGCCCCTTAGTAGTCGGGGCCCATCTCCTATATGTGTCGTATAATATTTTGGCATTATAACATTTACACGACGGAAATTTTTCTATCCATTTTTAAGTGTTTGTTATTATTTTGTTTATAGTTTGATTTTTCTCGATCCGACCAAGTGTTGGTAAGTTTAGGTCACCAAATATTAAGGCTGGCCCATACCTATATGACAGCGTGGCTATAATAACAGTTTTGTGGCACATTTCGGAAATCAAATGCTGCTGCGTGCATGATGTTAAACCTGTCTTTACCTCAATTCACTCTGGTAATCAGCTATGAAGTCATTGAAGGTCAGTCGTTTTAAGTACGAATAAATGGTCTTCTACGGAAAATGATTACCAATTTTTTCCGGGTGTCGAATTAATTAACTCTTTAATCAGAAAGTTTCCAAAGAAATGGAAAAAATGAATAAAAATACAAGGGATATGGTGGATGGTGGTGTATTCCGGACGTCATATACCGTCTATTCCGCGGAAAGATCTTGATGAATTCACCAGAGTTACTTTCTTACCCTTGCTATGTTGTAAATGAGCAAATTGCCAAAACAATAGGCCCCTGAGATAATTATCGCCTTGGATTACTCTGTCATTGTTATTTTAAACCTTGCATACCTATTTTTCTTTTTGGGATTCTGCTCATCAATGTGTGTCATTCTCCTTGTTTTTTTGGTTTCTTACGAAAATATTTGAAAGTTGTTTATTTCAGAATATTTAGGACGGTAGTTATTGGGACTAAGCTAATAGATTGAAAAACCAGCTTAAGTTCCAAATTCCCTGTTCGATTTGCTATTATGGATGCTAAAATTAGATTAATTTTTGCCTTTCCTTCAGGAATGGTGCCTGATCAATATGTTTCAATTTGCCTTTTTGGTACGCAATGGGAATATATAAATTTTTCAGAGGCATATGATTTTCGAAATCTTCTTTGAGCCTAGGATCTCAAGCGATATCTCTGGATTGTATTCTAAAATCGAAAAGAAACGGAAAGGAAAAAGGACGCTCAATAAAAAGGATATATGAGTGTGCCCCAGATGCTATATAAAACCTATTCCATGGACAGTCCTACTGATGAAACCGCTCACTTACTCCTCCCTAGCCATTGGTTGGAGATCCCGGGGGCTTGAGGAGGTGAGTACTTCCTTGGACTTTAGGTCTCTGATAGGCTTTGTACAGGGCTTGTATTGCTATGCCAGTGTTAAGCCATCCAGGACCATCACCCACCGCCCCCACCCCCTGACTCCTGGGTCGAGCGGAGATCTCCAGGAGCCTAGCACTTGACACGGCGCAGAAACCAGTATCTGGGACCCCCGAAAACAACACTTTTCCCGCAAATCAGCACTTACGTCCCCCAAAACCAGCATTTGGGGGTACCATGAGACTACCTACTGGGACTCCCTGGAACTTACTCTCGTGAGGCCCTGAGGATAACTTTGAGGGGAGGGGGAGGAAGGAGAGGAATGCTCGCTGAGACTAGCTTTTGGGGACACTTGAGGGCAGCTTCTGGGAACCCCTGAGACTAACTCCTGGAGACCTCGTGAGACTAATTGTCGGATCTCTGAGATTAGCTCTCCGGCCGCCCTCCTTACACTAGAACTGAAAGGTCCCCTGAATATAACTCGGGCTTCCGAGATCAGTTCTTGGGGGACCTGAGACTAGCTCTGGGGCCGTCAAGACCAACACTTGGCGCTACTCACAAGGTTAATTTCCGGCCCCTCTCCCGATTAGATCTCAGGGAGTCTCTGATACTGATTCACGGCGCCTCTTGACCAAAATTGTGGACTCCTGAGAATCTCTCGGGGCTCCCTAGATTAGTTATCGGCAGCACCTCTGGGCCTATTTATCGGCCCCCCAGATTTGCTCTGGGGGAGGGGGCTGAGACTGACACTCGGGGCCATCCAGATTAGCTCTTGGGGATCCCCTGAGGCTGTCTCTGGGGTGAGGCGGGGGGCTGGGAATGACTTCCGACAGCCCACTGAGACTAACCCTGGGTCGCCCCCGAGACTAACACTCGATGAGGGAGGCGTGGAACCACCCCCTGAAACTGAGTATTTGGCACGGCACTCCCGAGACTGACTCTCGGAAGCCCAGATTAGCCCTCAGAGGTCTAAGGCTAACTCGGAGCCGTGAGACCAAAATTCGGGAGCACCTCTGGGAATTACTCTCAAAGCCCCAAAATTAGCTCTTGGACGAACCGGAAACTAGCTCCCGGAAACACTCTGAGACTATCTTTTAGGTGCTCCCTGAGATTGACTCTCGGGGCCTCTTATGCAACAACTAGGGGGGCACAAGGGGCTCCTAAGACCAAGCTCGGGGTTCCACTTAGATCATTTTTGGGGGCACCCTTAGGCCTATGCTTGCGCTTTTCTCAGGAGTAACTCGACACCGTTGTTTGGGGGAGCAGATCAACATTCGAAGGCCCCCCGAGACTAATGCTCGGTACTCTGGAGCCCCTCGATACCAATGCTCGGGGGATCCCCGAGACCAGCTCTGGGGCCCCCTAAGACCAAGATCAAAAGACCCGTGAGACCAAGCTCGGGGCCCCCTGAGACCAAGCTCGGAAGGCCCGTGAGACCAAGCTCGGGCCCCTGATGCAAGCCTTGGGGGCCCTGAGACCAGGCTTGGGGGGACCTGAGACCAAGCTCGAGGAGCCACCTGAGACCAAACTCGGGGGCCTGAGACCAAGCTCGGGAGTCCCCTGGTACCAAACTCGGAGGGCCTCGTGACACCAAGCTCAGGGCCCCCTGAGACCAAGATCGAAAGGCCCGTGAGACTAAAGCTTGGGGGGGCCTGAGACCAAGCTCGGGGGTCCCTGAGACCAAGCTCGGGGGGGCCCCTGAGTCCGAGCCTCAGGGGGCCCCGAGATCAATGTCCGGTTCCCTAGAGTCTCGATACCGATGATCAGGGGCCCCCTGAGACCAAGTTCGGGGGTCCCCTGAGACCAAGACCAGGGGGGCCCGTAAGACCAAGCTTGGGGGCCCCTGAGACCAAGCTCGGAGGTCCCTTGAGACCAACCTCGGGGGCCTGATATCGAGCTCGAAGGGCCCCTGAGGCCAAGCTCAAGGGGGCACCTGAGACCAATGCTCGTGTTTTCCAGTGCATAAGATCAGCCCAAGGGGGTCCGCGGACCCCAAGGACCCCCCTTGGCTACGCCACTGGTCCCATGGGCCTTTCGATCTTGGTCTCACGGGCCTTTTGGTCTTGGTCTCATGGGATCCTGAGCTTGATCTCAAGGGGGGTCCAGAGCCTGGTCTCAGGGCCCCCTTCGAGCTTGGTCTCAGGGGCTTCAAACGTGGTGCCCCGGGCACTTTTGATCTTGGTCCCACGGGCTTTTCGATCTTGGTCTCACGGTCTTTCGGTCTTGGTATCAGGGGTTCCCCGAGCTTGGTCTCAGGGCCCCCGAGTTTGGTCTCAGGGGACCCGCGAGCTTGGTCTCAGAGGACCCCCAAGCTTGGTCTCAGTGGCCTGAGCTTGGCCTCAGTGTGCTCCACGAGCATGATCTCAGGGGCACCTCAATTATCGGTATCAAGGTCTCCGGATTATAGAACATTGATTTCGGGAGCCCCTGAGCTTGGTCTCAGGGGCCCCGAGCTTTGTCTCAGGGGCTTCAAACTTGGTGCCCCGGGAACTTTTGATCTTGGTCCCACGGCCTTTTATTGGTCTCACGGCCTTTCGGTCTTGGTATCAGGGGTTCCCCGAGCCTGGTCTCAGAGCCCCCGAGTTTGGTCTCAGGGGGGCTCCACGGGCCTGGTCTCAGAGGTTTCTGAACCCCAAGACTAACTTCCGGATGTCGCTGAGACTGACTCTCGGAGGCAATCTGAGACTAACTTTTGGATGCTCCTGAGATTTGCCTTCGGGGCTCCTTATACAAAAATGGGGGCACAGCCTGAGGATAAGTCTCAAGGGCTTCCAGTATTGTCCCTGGGGGGCCCCCTGAGACCAGCACTCTGCGCATCAAGTGAGACTATCTCTCGGGCCCTCAGATTAATCTCGGGGCCACCTGAAAGTAAATATTTACTCCTGAGAGAGACGCCCGTGAGACTATGGCCCCCCTGAGACCGACACTCGTGGGGAGGGCCTGAGCACACCAAAGGGGCCGGGCAGACCACAGGAACCCAGAAAACCATAGGACGCCGGTAAGCCCAGAAGGGGCCCGAGCAGACCACACACAGCCAGCAATTTGGCTGGACTCTGCCCGATATATGCTGGGCTTTGACTGGGCAGAGCCCGCGTACATGGGCTCAGCCCAGGTCCAGCTCCGCTGCGCCTGGGCAGAGCCCATGGTCAAGCAAGACCGGGCTCTACCGCTCGGGCAAGTTGTCATCCCCCGACCTAATGTCGGGCTCAGCCCGAGTCTATGTGGCTCAGCTATGAGTCTTAGGGCTCGGGCAGAGCCCGGCCCAGCCCGGTCTGGGCCCGGTCGGAATTGCTGGCTGGGCAGCGGGCCCGGGCAGACCACACGGGGCCTGGACAGATGAAAGGACCCGGGCAGACCACAGGGACCCGAGCAGAACACAGGGGCCTGGCTAACCACAGAGGGGCCCCAGTCTGGAAAGTATGGCAGCAGACCCGACGAGTCCGCAACAGCCTTGTAGATTTTTCGAACCACCAGCAGCCTAAAATTAACACCAAGCACTGGTGAGAAATTTCACTGACCCGGAAATTTCGATGTTTTTACCAGTTTCTCCCTTCTCAGACCTCTGTGGGTGTTTGATTTGAGCTCCCTCGCACCATACAGCAAAAGTGGGCATTTGTTTGCTCCAAAGTTCGAACCACCTGAAGGGTGTCCGCACCACGTGATCTCGCCAAAAGTGTCATACTTTGCAGACTGGGAGGGGCCCGGGCAAACCACAGAGGGCCCGCGCAGACAAAAGGGGCCCCGAACGGACAAAAGGGGTCCGCAGAGGCCACACAGAGGCCCGGACAGACCAAAAGGGTTCCGGGAAAACCACAGGAGGCCCGGGCAGAACACAAGGGGCTCGATCAGAACAAAATGGGCACTAGCAGACAAGGGGTCCGTGCAGACCAACTGGGACCCGGTCAGTCTGCAAAGTATGGCAGCAGGCCAGACGAGTCGCACCAGCCATCCAAAATTATCGCACCACCAGCCTAAAAAAATTCGCACCATCTGCCATATACCAGGGAGAAAACGCACACATTCCTACCCACACGATGCAATACTACCTCTCTTATTAGTTAGCTAAGGACTTTTTATAAGGCCCCCTCCTGTGTCTTCCTAACTATTCAGTCATTATTTTTTTGGTTTTCAGTGTCAACTTCCTCGCACCAGTCTTGCAAATTCGCACCAGGCTGATAAAATTCGCACCACTCGCTCCTGTCTCCAAGGGCACTCGCACCGACGAGATCTCGTCGAAAATGCCATACTTTGCACACTGGGGCCCGGGCAGACCACAGGGGCCCGGACAGGCCACAGGGGGCCCGGTCAGACCAATAGGGGCCCGGGATACCACAGGGGCCCGCATGGCAAGCATGGCAGAGGCTGGTTGCAGTTACACGAACCGCATCCATGGCAGGCCCGTCTGCATCCACAGGGTGTTAACTACTGGGAGTAGGGACCCGGCTGCAGCTACCAGGGGGCGGGGCGAATGGGGTGGCCACCAGGGGGGGCGAATGGGGCAGCCACCCCTTAAACCCAAGAGCCTCTGAGGACGAAATGCCGCCCCCAAACCCTCCCCTCCCCCAGGATGCGACGATTGGTCGCCCTTTGGGTGAAAAGTGCGCCCTTCGGGTGGCTAAGTGCCACCCTATCCCTGAGGCTTTGCCCCTCCCCCTTCCCTTACCCAAATTCTAGATACGTCACTGGCGGCCATAGGGGGCAAAATATTCTCCAAGTCCTGGTATTTAGCCATCAGGGGAGCCGGACAGGGGATCATCACTCATTAGTGATTTAGCCCGACAGGAGCTAATAGCAAATAATCACTTCACTTGCCATTCAACACTGCGCATCGGAGCACGATTTGGATTGACACGAAAAGCCCAAACGTAAAATCCAAATCAGAGGCTAACCAAACTTTTCCAGAGAAGACACAAGCCGATCGAATCATAAGCATGCCAATTTTACTGTTCAAGGCAAACTTTGTGCAAATCATTCGCCTCGGCGAATGCGACAAGAGAGCCAGGAGCATGCCTTAGCTTCCTTCGCGCTACGCTGACAAGCCCGGGAAATTAAGAGGCTACCATTCACCGGCGGACGCACATTATTTGACCCAGATTTGACGACAAGATATGTTACACTTTTGACAGACAAATTTAAGAGACTTAAATTTGTCAAATTTTGACAAATTTAAGAGACTTAAATTTGTCTGTATTTACAATTCCACTAGAACAAACAAAAATGGAAAACTTTATGCACATTTCTGACAAAAATGCCTAGAAATATATCAATGAAGAAAAGTAGTGCCGGCGGAGAGATGCCAAAATAACAAACATGTCAATTTATTAAACCAGTACTTATCGGAAGGGGCCCGGCTGCGTACGGTGGGGGGCGGGAGGTGGTGAACTACGGGGGGTCGTAAGCAAGGCAAGGAGCCCGGCTAGAGCCAGAGGAGGCCCGGGTAGCCCAGAGGGAGCCTGAAATTATAGCACGGGTTCCCGAATACAGCGAAGTGGGAGGAGTGGAATCAGGGGCGGATTCAGGCCGATGGTGGGGAGGGGGCAACGGGGCCCCAAATCGTGAAAAACATAAGGTTTTTGTTTGAAGAAAATCCGTAAAAATCAGTAAAATCGGGGGATTTGGGGAGGGCATCAAATCCCCCGATTTTACCATTACCCCCCTGGATCCGCTAGTGCTGTGGTTCCTTGCAGACCACAGGGACACGGACAAACCATAGGAGCCCGGGCAAATTGCAAGGGGCCGGGCAGACCGCAGGGGGCTGGGTAGACCACAGGGGGTCCGAACAGACCACAGAAGGCCCGGGCAGACTAAAAGGAGCCCAGACCGCCCACAAGGGGCGCAGGCAGACGACAGGGGTCCGGGCGGACCACACAGGACCCAGGCACACTACAAAAAGCCCAGACCACCTACAAAGGCCCCGGGCAGACTAAAAGTGGCCAAGGCAGAATACAAGGAGCCCGGTTGCAGTCACAGAGGAACCAAAAACGTCCCGAGACTGCCAGAAATAGGGCCCCGGATGCAGTCAAAATGGGTCTGAGAATATCGTTAGGGGCCCGTTTGCGGACACAGCGATTATGGGTGGCCCTAAAGGGGACCGCCCCCAAGCAAGCATGCCAGGGAGCCCGACCGCAGCCACA
Source organism: Lepas anatifera (assembly GCA_034440635.1). Lineage (NCBI taxonomy): Eukaryota > Metazoa > Arthropoda > Thecostraca > Lepadidae > Lepas > Lepas anatifera. Next base: position 23,303 of record JAOTON010001280.1, read on the forward strand.
GCAAGCCCAGATAGATCACGGGGCCCCGCACTCATGGCAAGGGCCCGTCCGTGACATTAGAGGACCCGCGCCTCCTGGACCACAGGGAGCCCGGTTGCAGTCACAGGTCCCGGTTGCAGTCACAGGGGGCCCGGGTGGATCACAGGCGCCCGGTTGCGGTGACAGGGGCTCGGGCGGATCACAGATGGCCCGGTTGCAGTCACAGGGGCCCGGGTGGATAACAGGGGGCCGGGTGGATCATAGGGGCCCGGTTGTAATTACAGGAGGCCCGGGTGGATCACATGGGGCCCGGTTGCAGTCACAGGGGGCCCGAGTGGATTACAGGGGGCCCGGTTTCAGTCACAGGGGGCCCGGGTGGATCATAGATGTCACGCTTGCAGTCACAGGGGGCCCGGTTTGCAGTCACAGGGGCCCGGGTGGATAACAGGGGGCCGGGTGGATTCCAGGGGCCCGATTGCAGTCACAGGTGGCCCGGTTGGACCACAGGGAATCCGTTTGCAGTCACAGGGGGCCCGGGTGGATTTCGGGGGCCCGGTTGCAGTCAAAGAGGGCCCGTGTGGATCACAAGGGGCCCAGGATGGATCACATGGGGCCCCGGGTGGATCACAGGGGCCCCAGGTGGATTACAGGGGGCCCGATTGCAGTCACAGGGGGCCCGGGTGGATCAAAGGGGGCCCGGTTGCAGTCACATAGTGCATGGCTGCAGTCACAGGGGCCCCGAGTGGATCACAGATGGCCCGGTTGCAGTCCCAGGGGGCCCTGGTGGATTACAGGGGGCCCGGTTGCAGTCACAGGGGGCCGGATGGCTCACAGAGGGCCTGGTTGCAGTCACAGGGGACCCGGGTGGATCACAGATGGCCCGGGTGGATCTTAACTGGCCTGGTTGTAATCACAGGGGGTCCGGTTGCAGTCACAAGGGGCCCGGGTGGATCACAGGGGGCCCGGTCGCAGTCACAGGGGGCCTGAGTGAATCATAGGGGGCCCGGTTGCAGTCACAGGGGCCCCGGGTGGATCACAGATGGCCCAGTTGCAGTCACAGGGGGCCCGGTTGCGGGTGGATGACAAGGGGCCCGGTTTCAGTCACAGGTGGCCCGGTTGAACCACAGGGAATCCGTTTGCCGTCACAGGGGCCCGGGTGGATCTCAGGGGGCCTGGTTGCAGTCAAAGAGGGCCCGTGTGGATCACAGGGGCCCAGGATGGATCACATGGGGCCCCGGGTGGATCACAGGGTGCCCCAGGTGGATTACAGGGGGCCCGATTGCAGTCACAGGGGGCCCGGGTGGATCAAAGGGGGCCCGGTTGTAATTACAAGGGGCCCGGGTGGATCACATGGGGCCCGGTTGCAGTCACAGGGGGCCTGGATGGATCATAGGGGGCCCGGTTGCAGTCACAGGGGCCCCGGGTGGATCACAGATAGCCCATTTGCAGTCACAGGGGGCCCGGGTGGATGACAGGGGGCCCGGTTTCAGTCATAGGGGGCCCGGGTGGATCATAAATGGCCCGGTTGCAGTCACAGGGGGCCCAGGTGAATCATAGGGTGCCCGATTGTAATTAAAGGGGGCCCGGGTTGATCACAGATGGCCCGATCCCAGTCACAGGGGGTCCGGGTGGATGATAGGGGTCCGGTTGTAATCACAGGGGGCCGGGATGTATCACAGGGGGCCCGGTTGCAGTCACAGGTGGGCCGGGTGGATCACAGATGGCCCGGTTGCAGTCACAGGGAGCCCGGGTGGATGACAGGGGGCCCGGTTGCAGTCACAGGGGCCCGGGTGGATCACAGGGGCCCGGTTGCAGTCACAGGGGTGCGGGTGGATCAAAGAGGGGCCCGGTTGCAGTCACAGGGGCCCGGGTGGATCACAGGGGCCCGGTTGCAGTCACAGGGGTGCGGGTGGATCAAAGAGGGGCCCGGTTGCAGTCACAGGGGTGCGGGTGGATCAAAGAGGGGCCCGGTTGCAGTCACAGGGGGCCGGATAAATCACAGGGGGCCCGGCTGCAGTCACAGGGGGCCCGGGTGGATTACAGGGGGCCCGGTTGCAGTCCACAGGGGGCCCGGGTGGATCACAGAGGGCCCGGTTGGATGACAGGAGACCCGAGACTGCCGGAATTAGGGACCCGGCTGCAGTCAAAGTGGGCCTGAAAAATATCGTTAGGGGCCGGTTGCTGACACCGAGGTTAAGGGTGGTCCACAGGGCACCCGCAAGCATGGGAGGGAGCCTGGCCTCAGCCAAAGCTAGCCCAAGTAGACCACTGGGGCCCGGAATCGTGGCAGGGGCCCGGCTCTGTCCGCAGGGGCCCGCGACTTGGGATTGGGGGGCTCGTCGGGTCATTGGGGGGCTTCTCCGAGCATTGGGGGGGCTCGAGCCCCCAAATATATGGAAACTTGCGCCCCTGCGCCTGACCTCTGCGTTGAACCATGGCGGATAGCGTTTTTTTAATTAATGGTATATGATCACGGTATAAGATATATTGTATGATATAGTATATGATCACATTGTATATCATTCGATTCGCCACGATGAGATGAATCCAATGATGCTTTAACCCTCGCCCCAACGGGGCAATCGATGGCCCCCTAAGGTTTTTTTCGGGATAGCAGAAAAAACGACGAAACGCAGCACCATGGTTGAGGGCTCTATCTCTCAACCCATTATTTTCCCACCATCCCTGAAAATTTTTACCCCGGGTCACCCAAGGTCGGGTCACCAGGCGAGGTTGACCAAGGTCACCTCACTTCAACTTTTGAGCTCTATAAGAGCTACATTTCTCGATCGATTGATTTGAAACTTCCTACACTTCATGAAATCTCCAGGGTCTACAAGATGCATATCCAATATTTTTTTGATTTCGTGACCTGAGGTCAGGTCACAAGGTGACCTCTCCCATTGGAAAAACATGGGGAAAAGCTGTCTTATGATCTAAAAGTCACAAAAATGGTTGAAAATGCTCAGATTTCACAAAAAACGTTTTTGGGCACCCTTTAACGGATCCCAGGGATGATGTTTTCCCCCTGACTTATCTAAGGTCATCACAGGTCACCAGGGGTCAAAAACAGTAAATTGACGATAACTTTTGACCTAATCAGGTTAGAGCGCTTAAATAAACGTCATCATGCATGTCTTGACACTGGCTTTCATTTAATATACGACAAGGTTTCTTTATGACCATTCGTGACCTTAGATCATATTAGGTCACGAGGTGACCTCTCGAGGTCAAACCACTGGCGGGAGGTCATTACGTTCCACATAGCGAAAAAAGGTCTGGCACTTTTCTATCAAATGCACTTTACCAGATCTCAATGGCTCTAATGGCATACGAGTTATGTCTAGTTTTCTTAAAGGGAATGTGCCACCTTCATAACGTGATTTTAACTGAGATAGCCAAGTTGTAAAGCAAGTCGGAAAACCCGTGACTCTATTTATCATTTGTCTTAGAACTCGATATTTCCGTAGAAATAGCTAAAACCTACATAACACCAGCCCCCTTATCAGCCCCTTACCGGCCGGCCATTGTTGTGAGCGGCTGGTGTGACGACATATGCTGACGTCACAATGAGCATCAGCCAATCGAAGCCCTTGAAGCGTTTCAAGTATGGTAGTGGTTGCCAGATCATGACATCATCCACAGGCAGATATTTATTTATTTTCCTAGAGGAGTACTTAAAAAAATTGAGCTTATTGAACATTTTTCAAAGAAATCATGAGTGGTTTCATTATTTTTTGCTAAAAGTAGGCCTAATTTCACTAAATTCCAGGATTCGACCAAGGTGCCACATTCCCTTTAAGCATCGCATATTTTAGTGGAAATAGCCTATCGTGACCTAACTTGACCTCTGGAGATGAAACCATTGACCTGAATGCTTAAACATGCCAAATAATTTCTTATTGAATTAACGCGGGCCTTCTAATGCACTCTGCAGATTTACTCTAACCTCCATATTTTCGGAGTTAGAGGGGGCCATCGATGGCCCCGGTGGGGCGAAGGTGGCGCCGGACCCCCGGTGGGGCGCGGGTTAAGTGAGGCTTCGACTCTACTAACCGAACCTGCAACAATCTGGATGAAACTTATTAAAAAGGTATTACCATGCAACCTTAAATGCTGCACGCCACCGCAAGCTGCCATATTCATGATTACACGCGATGCTCGGGTCAACTCAGCGTAGTAAGACGAGAGGTGATATCTTTGTTTTGAGCGATTGGAGGTAGAAATAAATTGTGGCTTCCTAATTTTCGGACTTATTTTTCTACAGAGTTGTCCTTTTTAGATCTTCGACAAAGCAGTCTATTTCCTTTAACCCTATTTCCGGCAGGGAGGGGGGCTAATATTGCCCCCTTCAGGTTTTTCGAGAATATCTCCGAAACGGCTTGCGATAGAACTTTGAAACTTCCTGACTTTTCCTAAAACTAGTACAGGCAGGTTTTCTGAAATTTTCAAGATTATATATTTACCAGGGGCGGAGCTATGGCTGGGTTTTTGGGGAGGTTCTATCCACAAACCAAGTATTATCGTATGCGATGGGTTTTTTGTAAAAGGAAGCCGTCTCTGCTGATCCTGATACAAGTTATATGGTTTTATTATATCATTTTTTTATGTGAGATGATAGTGCATTCACAATTGTCACTATTTGTATTCATCAGGGGCGGTTACAGCAGTTCAAAATGGGGGAATGTTATCAAGAAGGACTAAACGTTAGTAAGTGAGAAGACTGCTTACAGCCGTGCCAGGGCGAATACAATTGGGTATATGAAAATTCAAAATAGTTATAACCCAATTCTAGATTACCAGAGGCGTGTCAAGTCACTACACACTTTCAAAATGTATATTCCCAGCCAGTATCACCGCCGCGACTCAATATCGTTGTATATTGAAAATGTGTCTCCAATCACCCCCACCCCCCACAACGAGTGCTTGATCCGCCTATGTCACCCCCTTTCCCAGAGCTGCCATGGGAGGGTAAAAATTATCAGAAATTAAATTTCAACTAGTCGAGGGACTAATATACTCATGCATACCATTCGCATATTGCTGGTATGTATTTTACCCACTGTTTTACCTTACTGCATCCGCCCCTGATGAGTTTTCCACTTTTTTCATTTATTTATGTGTCAAAGATGCCAAGCAGTATATGACGGCTTCTAATCCGCGTAACAAAAACTTTTTAGGTTGTATATATTTCCCCTCATAGTCCTGGTCCTGGAACTGCCATTGAATTTCGAATTTTTGCGTAACTCGAGTATATGAAAATTTTGGGTCAATTATTTGTAAATCTGAACTAGTTTTGTGAAAATCGTACAACAGAGATAAGGGTTATGGAAAATCTAAAAAATACACAAAAATTGTATAGTTTTCACGACCTTCTCCTAAAACATAAAATTTTGAAATTTTCTTTTTTCAAAATAAAGTTTAGCAGCAGAGGAATCTATGGCACTTTGAATTTTCAAAATCGGCCGGTTAGATTACGAGATCTTAGGGGGCCGATATTGCCCCCCTTGCCGGAAATAGGGGTAGCCGGGAGCCTGACAGAAATAGGGTTAACACGGACATGGACAGGGGTACCCGCCCCCTTGCTTTTTGGAGATATAATAAAAACGGCGGTGTTTAGCGCAGCCGTACTTGGCACACCTTTTCGCTGATCATTTTACAACTTTGAGAACAATTCCAAGATCTCAGATCAGATCAGGTCACCAGTGTAGTTCAAGTGACCTTACCTAAAAAAAGTTTAAGATAGCATAAGTCAGAACAGGGTGAAACTATTCAAATGAAACTCATATCACATAATGGGCCTACCGAGTTCTAAAAAATGTTCCGGTACCGATAGTTAAGAAGGTCCTTGCACGATAGTACACTTTTTGTCTGGAGATAGAGTGCTGAACTTGAAAGCATGACGGGAACTAATGCCTTTAATGTTTCAAATCCAGTCAATAAAAACGTATACATAAAACAAAGCAGAACTAAATGTCAAAGTGCTGTCAGATAGCTAAGATTTAGCATCCATGAAAATATAGAGGGCAATTCGACAAATGTACCGGATCATATCTTCGATATAGTAATCGTGAACGATTGATGTTCCCATTCCTGCTGTTTTAAGGGCAGATGTTAATGGCCATTACTTTCCTGATACTCCTGACAAGAATTGGCCTTTACTCTGTGCAAAAAATGTCAATCAATTGCAGCGCTCTGCTTCGGAGGGTGGTCATGACACCATTGATCAGGTATATATGTTCAAACCCTTCAATTAACGTTTAGTGAGCGGACGGCGAGGAGCAGTGAGGAAGTGCTGAGTTGCTGCATGGGAAGTGCATTCGACCCATGCCCCTTCCAGTCGATTACTTGGCATTCAGTGAACACGAACGGTAGTTATAAAGTACTTATTTATGTTCTGAAATATCACATCGAAATTAGAACGGACACCGTCGAAACATAGCAGAAAAACCATGAAGGTGTTTATTCTTCTGACGTTTTGTCTCTGCATTGCTTTATCCAGTCCCCCAAATAGGAAACCGCACCTCGCCCGGCTGGAGCTCAATAAATCCATCCCGTGGCTAGCTCTCAACGGCAGGCAGGCGCCATCTCGCCTCCTTTGCGTGGCACTCTGCCAAAGGAGGGACATGTGTGACACATTTACCTGGCGCCAGTCGGATAACATGTGCCACCTGTACACGTGGCAAGATGAAGGTCCGGGAATTGAAGACGATGATACCAGCGAGGTGGGCCACTTCGGCCGCACCTGCCGCGAGCTCCGGGACCACGGAGAGACCGAGGACGGAACGTACAAACTTACAGCGATTCCAGTACCAGTGATGTGTGACCTAACGCTGGATGGAGGAGGCTGGACCCTTCTGCTCACATCTAAGGATAAAGAAGGATGGCATACAATCAACGTTCACGAACGCAACTCAGAATATCCGACCTTGACAGACAACTACTCCATACTGAAGTATGGCGACCAGATCAATCTCCTGGGCGCTGGATCCACGTTCCAGTACCGGCTGGAAGCCCAGACAGAAGATGCCAGATAACAGTGGGGAGGCATCTGGCTGGCTCCGCGCTCTCACTCACTGGTCGCCGAAACGTGGACCCAGGAGACAGAACTTGTCACGCGCTTCAGCAACTGGAGAAGCACTGACTATTCCATCGAGAATTGTGTTCCCTGGATCAACACTGGATGTCTGGCAGGATGTCCGCCGATGCTTACTACCAACCGTGATGACCCAAACACCTTCTACGGAACAATCGTCAAATTTGCCGCCCCGGTAGCTCAGTTGGTAGAGCGTTGGGCTCCGGCCCGCTGCTCAGAAGCATACAGTGGCAGTGCATGTCCAGGCTTGGGATCGGTTCCCCTGAGACGCTCCGGCGCTCAATAGTTTACCCGACGTACAGGTCGGCTGGCAACTGACTGGTGAGAGGGTGACCTGAGCGGGGCGGCCGTCCCTGTGCTTTGTGGGACGTTAAACTTTGGCTTCTAAATCAACCCTTCATTGTGGGAGTTGCTCGTTCGGGTGGTGGGGTCGGGGTCTCCGTGACAAGTCCCTTGATGACTTTAGTGAGACTCCGACTCCAACAGTCGAATTGAGAAGAACTTGGACAAAATTTATAAAAAAAGATGCCTGTTATGACGAGCACGATAACAACCCTTGGATCGACAATGGTCACTACGTCTACACCGGCAACGAGAAGGTCAACCCCGAGAGCAAATAGCTGGATTCCGGCAAGGTTCTCTACTGGCTACGCGAGGGTGACCACCAGTGATATCTTCAACTTGCAACCAGCATTGGTTTCCTTGTCTTTTAACACGCGCATTGACGAGGGTACCCACCCCCTCGGGTTTTTCGGAGATAGCATAACAACGGCGGCGCGTAGCGCCGCCGTACTTAACATACATTTTCTCTCGTCATTTTACAACTTTTGTCAACATTTGAAGGTTAGGTCATCTCAGGTCAGGTCACCAGTACAGGTCAAGGGACCTGACCTCAAAACAAGTTTAAGATAGCATAAGTCGGAACAGGATGTACTTATCCCATTGAAACTCATATCACATGATGGCCCCAACGAGTTCTCTAAAATATGTTCCGGTATTTTTGATAGCGATGACCTAAGGTCAGGTCAGTTGGAAATACATGGGAAAAGTGGTTTTAGCTGAGTAACTTATTATCGGATGGTGATAGAGCGTCTATTTTAACTGCATTAGATTTGCCTTGTCTTTGCGGTTCTATTGATAGAGATTTAATCTAATTTTATCTTGACCTGACCTCAGGTCAGGTCAAATCCTTCATTTGACCTAGAAATGTCATATTATATATCATTTGATTCGGCTTGATGCGAGGATTCATATAGTTCAAGTTGTTTTGCTCTATCTTTACTTATTCAGATGTAATGACCGAAAACCTTCACTTACACGTTATCCCTATGACAGCATGTTTTTACCTCTAGTGACCTTAAATGTGACCTGACAAAATGTTTTCAAATATTGTCGATGGAAGTGGATGGGATACCCAACGCCGTTTACCGTTTTTCGTTAACTAGCGTGGTTCTCGAGATCTTAGGGGGTACCCGCCTTCCGTCAAAGCGAAGGTGGCTCAGACCCCCGTCAATGCGCGTGTTAACCCTCGCCCCACCGGGGGGCCATCGATGCCCCCCTAAGGTTTTTCCGGGATAGCAGAAAAACGACGAGGCGCAGCACCGCGGTTGAGGGCTCTACCTCTCACTGCATCATTTTCCCATCATCCCTGAAATTTTTTACCCCGGGTCACCCAAGGTCAGGTCACCAGACGAGGTCAACCAAGGTCACCTCACTTCACTTTAGAGCTCTGTAAGAGCTACATTTCAAAGTCGATCGATTTGAAACTTCCTACACTTCATGACCCCTCCAGGGTCTACAAGGTGTATATCCGGGATTTTTCGATTTCGTGCCCTGAGGTCAGGTCACGAGGCGACCTCTCCCATTGGAAAAGCATGGGGAAAAGCTATTTCATGATATAAAAGCCACAAAAATGATTGCAAATACTCAGACTGCTCAGAACAACGTTTTTGGACACCCTTTCACGGATCCCAGGGGTCATATTTGCCCTTTGACTTTTCCAAGGTCATCCAAGGTCACCGGAGGTCAAAAACAGTATTTTGACAATAACTTTTGACCTAATTGAGCTAGAGCGGTGAAACAAACACCATCGTGTTTGTCTTGTCACTGGCTTTCATTTGATATACGGCAAGGTCACTTTTTGACCTTTCGTGACCTCAGGTCATATTAGGTCACGAGGTGACCTCTGGCGGTCAAACCACTGGCGGGAGGTCTTTACGTTCCAAATAGCGGAAAAAGTACAGGCAATTTTCTATCAAATGTACTTTACCAGGCCTCAATAGCTCTAATGACATAAGAGTTATGCCCAGTTTGCTTAATCATTGCATATTTGAGTGAAAATAGCCGATCTTGACCTAATTTGATCTCTGGAGGTCAAACCATTGACCTGAGCACTAAAACATGTGAAGTAATTTCTTACTGAATTCACGCGAGCTTTCTATTGCACTTTGCAGATTTGCGCTAACGCCCATATTTTCGGAGTTAGAGGGGGGCCATCGATGGCCCCCCCGGTGGGGCGAAGGTGGCGCCGGACCCCCGGTGGGGCGCGGGTTAAGGTTAAATGGAACGTTCCACTTTGTCACAATTCTAAATAAGACCCTTTGTGGACAAAATCGGTGTGGAAATCAGGGGATGAAACTTTGTTTCCACCTTAAACTGTTTATAACAAAAACATAGTCTTCACAAAATTGATGTCAGTGAAACAGTATACGGATAGTCGAGTTCTATGTATGACACTATTTCTGCACCCTTGCACCTCTGAAGGATATTTTTGGGTCAAATTTGTCTTTTTCTCATGCCTTTCACCGTCGGGGCTCCGGCGGTCTCGGGAGATGAGTCACTTGGGCCAAATTATCGTTTCAAGCCGCTAGATTGTTCTCATAGTTTCTGCAGACCAGAGATGAACTCTGGACTGCTATTTTCTACTCTGTTCTCATACTTTCTGCAGACGGACTGGACTTTGTAGCCATCTGCCTGGACTGGGCCTAATGTTCATGCCCCATTAAGTGGACAAGTCTTTCTTACCTTGACCTCAGAATGTCTGTACTAGGCAGGGCATTGTTAAGGAAAAACCAATGGTGGGGGGGGGCATTTCTTGTTCTACTCATTATGGAAATCGAGACCGAATTTTGATGGGAAGGGGGGAATAAAGCTTAGACGCGTTAGTGTAAAAAAATGTTACCGTATTTGAGGACAAACCGGTCTGGACCAGGTAACCAGGTAATTGGCTGTATTTGAGAACAAACCAAGCAGGACTGAAAGAGACTGTTTTGACGTGACTTCACGATATTACTGCCAGACGTGGTCTACAAATTTGTCGGGATCACCGGAACTGATCCGGAGCGGTTTTAGGTGGATTGCGCACAACAATGTTTGAACGTCACTGTGCCCTGCGGTAAGGTTTTTCACATTTATTCATCAAGTTCATTGACATTGTACACGACAACTCATACTCTTATATTCCTCAACTACGGATGTCAGTGACATGATGCAAGTCCCGTCAATCTGCCACTACAGCATCACTTATGCCCTCATCACACAGTTGCCTTATGGTATGATTCGTAACTCTTTTTTCACTTCGTAGAAAACTGTAAAGTACGCTCCCCGATGCTCCAACCAAACCACTCGCACAATAAACCTAATATGAAGTCATTGCAGCGCACACCAGTTAATCCTATACCAAATTTAATGGGACATACAAAACGAGAAAGATCATCGTGGCCTGCTCAGCACACCCGCACCCGCGAGTGGAGACGTTAGTGGAGACGTTCCAACAGCTCACCCCATTGACTGATGAAAAGTAATTCCCGTTGGGTAATTTTTGCAATGCACTTTTTAATATCGAGATAGTCAATGAAATGCATCGTAGTCGCGCACCCGTTAAGTATTCCTGATGGTCTCCTTATTTCCATATGAACTAGTTCATGAGCATAATGATTGTATTGACCCGTGCACTATGATCTGCATCGTCTACATTAGCCCCAATGAAAATATTCCTGTCCAAAAAGCTATCTGAAAGTCTGAGGAGGTCTTTGACTTCACGCCAGAGCATATGAGTTGAGGGGAAGATCCAGAATTAGTTCACTATTGATTCGGAGTACATTTGACATTTTTTACATTTATCGCTGTCCACTAGTCCGAACATATACAGAGGTCTATTAGTTGGCAAAATTCTCTTAATAATACAATATTGAAGCCATTTTAGGTTTACGTCTTTCGTAGATTGGTGCAGCCTTGTGTATACCGCAGACCACAGAGCTCTTGTTGATTCGGTGAACCCCAGTTATGCTTGCCATTTTACGTGACAGTTTTCAATTTTCATCTCGGGATTGGTTGGTGCTATTCTGTCATATGCCCATTTGGCAGTTTTGATTGTGGATTGCAGTGATGGAAAAAATGTCGAGATCTTCAGGCACGTTAGGCTTTTCCTCAGTAGGCTGCTATTTCCAGTTATGTGGCACTGAACGAATTCTCGCGAGCACTTTCATTGGGTGGATGCAGAATTTTCGAGCTCCTGCGGTAAGGTTCACGAAACTCCCCGAAAATTATTGCAGTGTTTCACTCCTCCCGCTGTTCGGCAAAGTCATGGGAAGACGCGTTTTCCAAATGCTTCTTACGCATGTGCAAACCGTTCTAGCAGAAAAGCAACATGGTTCTGTTCCACGCCGATCCTGCGAAGCGAATTTAGTAACCCTTCTAAAAACAGTACTTGGACTTGATATCTTCAGTTCTCAACTAGACGTTCTGTCTCTTGATTACCCTCTGCTTTCCAGATCATCCACCATAAATTGCTCCTCTACCAAATCTAGAACTCGTTCAGCATTTAAGGAGAAGCACTTCGTTGGCTTTCATATCATCATTGCAGTCAAAAATAGCATTTGATTATTAACGTTTACGTCTATTGCAGGGTCGTTGCCTTGGAATTTTTAATGGAAGGAAGACAGACCCAGCCAGGTGGCAATAGGGAATGGGAGACGAATTTTGAGTATTTGGGCTGTATCTGAAAATGCTACCTAGGGTGCACTTTACACAGGCGCGGATCTAGCCGGAAAATTTAGTGTAGGGGGAAACAATTCCGGCACTTACTATGGAGGAAATTTTTACCATTAAATTATATGCACTCCTGTGTGGAGAGCGGTACTAGCGGCATCAACATTGGTCGTATTATGTTATGGGAAAATATCAATATTTCCGAGGAAAATATTTGTCGCGTTCTTAAAACTATGCATACAACTTTTATTCGAGGACATAGGAAACCTACATTGTATCAAATGATACTAGAGATGTATAAATTTTTAATATTCAATGAAATTACAGTAAACTTACTGATAGGTTTCGTGGGCTGAGTCTCGCAAAAACTTAAGTCGACAAGCAGAAATGTTCATTAGCGCTTGTGTTCGTAAGCGCAAAGGTTTGTTCTCGCTGATGTACGCAAGCGAATCACATACAACAAGGTGACACTCTTCCGAGTGCTCCTCCTTTCCAATTGGAGAGCTGATATCTCCCCATGGATGCTGCTGTTAGAGATTAATTGCCCTTTTATAGTTCCAGGGAAGTTCTATTGCAGTAGAATCCCGAACGACAGACTTGGAACACATAATTATAACGATTCTTTTCCTGTTTTCCATTTCCCTTCCAACACGCGTCCCAACGGGGTTCTGGTACCACTTTCGCCTTACCGGGGTAGAACCCAGTTTCGACGCTTCCATAGAGGCACATTAGGCACTGCCTAGCCACTTTTAAATGTCAAAGTAGGTATGTATTTTACGTGGAACAAATCTAATTTGACTTGATGTGTAAGCTACAGAGAATATTCCTTTTTCGGATGACTGGGTCAAAGAGCCGATGATTCGCATCTCTGACAATCCATGTTCGCAGCTCATACCGTAAAAAATATGAGATAAGGCATTTCGCGATTCCGCTAAGTCTGCCTAACCTTGTGGCAAATCTAAGGTGTGTTTTTTATTGACATTTCTAAAACATCATTCATTGGGACGCGAGTACTGACTAGTTAAACCAGCAAACGAGCCATGCCATAGCAGCTCTTTAATGCGGTATTTGAAGCACGTTCGACGTCCCGTCTTAAGACCTTGATTACAGCGGATTTGTTTATTGACATTTTTGTATTCGCGGATTTCTAGCCTTCTCTAGTTCGGGACAGTTATTATATAATTATTAGCACAATATTTAATTCGTGAAGCCCTTATGAAGGACGTGAGTCATGGCACAAAATCTAGAGGATGAAATTTGAAAAAAATACCTGTTCACAAATCGATCGTACGCAAGAAATTGGACGCCATAAAAAATGAAGTGCCGAAGCCGTCCTCGAAATGGGAAGCTCTCGTGAGCAACTTGTCCTTCCCGACTTACTTACCTACCTACCTATCCTTCTTGAATCTTGCCTTGTACCTTCATACTTCATATACTGCCGCATAACCGTTTCTGCAATCCACCGTGAAATGTTTTTTGTTGAATTTTTAAAATGTTAAACATTTAAACATAAATATTATTTTTGCTCATCGACTTGATCTTGCTCCCCTCTCCAGCCGACCGGCTGGATCCGCCCCTGTCCACTATCTGGTAAAAAGCCTGGGCGACGTCCTTACCTCTAAGCCAATCGTGCCTAGGCTGTCATAATGTTCAAGGGACGCCATTGGTAGGACCTCCGCCTTCGGGAGCCATTTTAACCCCCACCCCACTGGGGTCCGGTGCCACCTTCGCCCCACCGGAGGGCATAGATGGCCCCTCTCTAACTCCGAAAATATGAGGGTTAATGCAAATCTGTGAAGTGCAGTGGAAAGCTCACGTGAATTCAGTATTGGGCTTATTTCGTATGTTTTAGCCCTCAGGTCAATGGTTTGACATCCAGAGGTTAATGTATGTTGGGTCGGGTCATTTCCACAAAAAAATGTACAGCTAAAGACAAATGAACATAGCTCACATGGCATTAGAGCTATTAAAGTCTGGTAAAGTAAATTTTATAGGAAAATACCAGGGCTTTCTCCATTATCTGGAAAACAATAACCTTCTGCCCAGGGGTCTGACCTCCAGAGGACACCTCTTGACCTAACGACCTGGGATCACGGAGGTAACAAAGTGGTCAGTACATACATCAAATGAAAGCCAGTGACGGGACAAACACGATGACGTTTAATTCAACACCCTAAGTTGGTTACGTCAGAAGTTATCGTCAAAATACTGTTTTTGACCTCTGGTGACCTGTGATGACCTCAGATTATTTAAAGGGAAAATATTGACCCTGCAATTCGTGGAAGGGTGCCCAATATTTGTTTTAGATTTCTGAGCTTTGCAATCATTTTTGTGACTTTTACAGCACAACGCAGTTTGTTCCACGCCCTTCCAATGGGAGAGGTCACCTCGTGAACCAACCCCAGGTTCCGAAATTGAAAAATCTCGGACATATATTTTGTTGACCCCAAAAGAGTCATCACGTTTAGAAAGTTTCAAATTGATTGGTCTGAAAGTGTAGCTCTGGTAGAGCTTAAAAGTTGAAGTGAGGTTACCTTGTTTGACCTCGCCTGGTGACCCAAGCTAGCATGATTCACGGTAAGCAAATGACATGGCTGTTGGGAAACTTATGGGGTGAGAGGTAAAGCCCCCAACCGCAGTGCTGTGCCGTGCCGTTTTTTGTTTTACTGGAAAAACCTTAGGGGTATAGATGCTAACCCCGTGAGGCAAGGGTTCATGATTCTTGTCCAATCCAGGACAGGACGCCAGGACAAATATATCTTGCTTGGACATCCTTAAAACCCACGTTCTAAAGATGGTTTTAGTACTATCGATTATAAATGCGTATACCTTGCTTTATTTGCTAGTTTGAAACGCGAAATATATTTTAATACATCAATACAAATTTAATAAATTAATAGATGTCACATTGGGTCCTAATGATAACCACTTTTAACTAGAAATTATGCATTGCATTCATATACATTTTGACGCAAATTTAACGTGTTCAATCTGTCATACAGCACTACCAGCTCATAAGCCAATTGAACGGCACATGTATTCAGAGATGTTTCAATGTTAAGGAATAAAATAATAAAGAAAACGACATATTAGGCCTATTGGCCATTTTTGGCCGAAATGAGGCCAAATTCAACATTTTCCAAAAAGATTGCCCCTAAAACCACACAGTCTGGATTTGCACGAAGGTGGTATATTGCATTTAAAAGTGGTTGCAAGCTTGTGTTTTTCTTGGTTTAAAAGCACCTCTAATTTGAGACCACTTTGCTTTTTCTTGATACTAGTACATTTATTTTTGAACCAGGTTCCTTGGTAACGCAACGTGTGTTTCAACGAGTACCTCGCCTTAGAATGTATAATTGTATATTTTCTAGAGTATGCAAACACTTCTCATATTCAGGAGGAAGGCCCTGACAGCCTGAACTATTTTTTTCAGGTCACATTTGAGGTCACTAGAGGTCAAGGCATGCCATCATTGGGTACCATGTAGACGAAGGTTTTCAGTCGATGATGATTTTAGTGCACTACAGCTGTAGAGGCTATAGATGTCCGTGAAGGTTTTCAGTCATTACACCGGAACTAGTAAAGACAGAACAAAACAATCTAGACCATTGGAATCCTTGCAGCACGACAAATTATAGATAATATGACCTTCCTGGGTCAAATCAGGTTAAATCAAATATTTAGCCTGACCTGAGGCCAGGTCAAGGTAAAATTAGGTAAAAATGCATATCATTAGAACCGCAAGTATGAGGCAGTCCTAATGCCGTTAAAATAAATGCTCCATAACTATATATTACTAAGCTATTTAGTTTAAACCATTTAATCATTTTTTCCAATGGAGAGGTCATAGCTCGTGCCTGACCTTAGGTCATCGATATAATAAATACCGGAACATATTCTACAGAACTCCGGCGGGCCATTATGTGATATGAGTTTCAATCAGGTAGGTCTACCCTGCTCTGACTTATGATTTCTTCCTTTTTAAGGTGAGTTTACTTGTCTCGCACTGGTGACCTGAGCTGAGATGACCAAACCTTAAAATTGTTTCCAAAGTTCTAAAACGAGCAGAGCAAAGGTATGCAAACTATAGCGGCGCTGCGCGCTTCCGTTTTTATTCTATCTAAAAAAACCGAGGGGGCGGGTACCCGTCCCCATCAATGCACGTGTTAATGTCTATCTGACTCTGCTCCATTGGTTTATGAACAGTGGGGCCAGGGGGCCAAGGCCCCCAATGTTCAGTATCTTCACCATTGACCTTATGGTGTTGTTTGGAAAGAACCACATTTAAAATATACCTTCCCCAATATATTGGATGTCCCTACACCTATTGCCTGTTCGGACACCTCATTACACATTGGCGCAACGCACGTGTAACACGGGTGGTGATACTTGCTTACACTGCTATTGCTTGTCCTTTCCCTGCGAACTTAATGACACGCACAGTGGACAGGGTTCTGGCGTCAACGTGCATTGGAGAGGAGGGGGTCCTAAGGTGCCCCCCACTCCTTGTCTAATATCTCTAAAACCAAGAAGATTGGAAAAACTTATGTTTGGAAGTGTGTGTGGGGGCGATGGTAATCTACATCCCATCCGAATCCCATTAACCTAGGTCAATATCTTTAAAGTCAAACAAGGTCGTAAAATATTGGTCGTGCTGATGACCTATTGGCTCTGAGCATTAGTATTGACCGGGGGGAGGGGGGCTAACCACCCCCGTCAATATGCGTGTTAAAGCCTATAGGTCAACACATTATAGACCTTTTTCTAAATTCGTTCACTAATCGGCGTGCTCATGAATGCCCAAAAACCCAGCTCAGTGGCATTTCCTGGCCGTGAATGGTTCTCCGGCCACCTTGGAAAATAGGCGGAGAGGAAATTTACGACCGCCCTCCACTGAACGTGTTAATCCAAATCAGACAGCCTGTTTAAGTAGTCCTACATGACCCTTCAGAAAGCACAGGTCCAAACTTGCAACACGAGCCTTGGGAGTGGTCGTGGATTGTACGATTTTTTTTAGTTGGAAGTTGTTCTAGGCCGAATCTACAGGAGAAGGGTCATTTCTCGGTCAGTGCAGCTTTCCTCATGGACTTCTGGCCGAGCTCATGACCCGCACCTGGCCACCTGTTCGTCGATATAAACATATTGTTGCTGCATCTTACTTTGAATAGTGGCCATATTATGTGATATGAATATCGGGACCCTCTATTGTTTTATCAAGACCAGTTTTCACTAGCATCCCTTGAAACCTTCTCGATTGAGGTGACTTTATTTGATCCTGAAAGGCGTGTTCAAACACTTCCACTCGCGCGCGAGGGTTAACTGTATTTCTGTCAAGGGGCGGAATTACCAGCCCCGAAGTTTTTTCCAAGCTATTTCCAAACGGTTTGCGACAAGATTTTGAAACTTGCTGATGTTTCCTAAAACTAAATTGGGCAGCAGAGTGTTTGGAAAGTTTTGAGGTATTCTATTGACCAGGATCAGAGCTATTGTTCGGTACATAAGGAGGATCTATTCGAAAACAGACTATTATTGTGCAGGGTGCGTTCTTGGTTCAGCAAAGTCATCGGTAACATTATTGAGAACAGTTTGAATGGTAAAATATTATGAGGAGTTTTAGGGCGCTTCAGCTGCAGAGGCCATTTGTTAGCCAGTCCTTGAATCAGTGTTGGTCTATACCATTCCACCCTAGCTTCTGGAGTAAGCGCGAGTGTTCCACGCTTTCAGAGGTGCGTAATGTGTCAGCAGCTAAGAGGGGTGGTAGCATGTGCTTGATCCATACTGTCGGATATTAAACTTACAGTTTCTTAGCATTAATGTTTCTGTTGGATGCACCAATCGGATACCGTGCTTGTTTTCATAGGTCGATTGTTGGAGACAATAGGTAATACGGTGTCATCTAGTTCATGACATTTTTATGGATGAAATACGGTGTCATCTAGTTTATGATATTTTCTGCTTGAAATTGAACATCCTAGGACTGCGAGGCTCTTTCATGTCTTGCCAGTGCCTCTGTTTTTTACCACTTCACTATTACAGTAATAGTTAAGTTTCTTGATCTTTATGCGCGTGTTGCTCGCTTGTATTTCCATATAGGTTTTTACGCATTCGATTTCACTTACCCGTGTAACCCATATCTGCTGAGGTGATATCGCAAATCAATACAAGAATAAAAGCGGAGTGAGGTCCACTTTTGCAAGCAGCGCTGGTGCGTTTTCAGATGTGATTATGCATATGCATGGGCAGAGGGCGTCACAGAGGTGGATGTGAGGCTACCGCAACTGAGTGCTATGGAAATAAGTCACTCTTATTCATTCTGACTCCTCAGGATTACTCTATTATGCTTTCAAAATAAGATGTCTGTGTTAACCTATTATGACTTCATCCAGTTCATTCTGTGTGCTGTTCTTTTCGCTCGGCATTTTCCTCTACATTTCCACATAACCTGTTGGCCTTCTTCAGCATGTGCACAATGTTGAGTAAGGATATTCCCAGCATTAGACCGGGATTGCCTCCGAAGTCAGTCACCATTTCTCAGACAGTTTAGGCCAACCTTTCCTCCAGCACCAGCATCATCAAGTTGCTTAGTTTAAAATTAATCATGATGAAGTTTGGAGACACAGCAGTAGAGTTTGAGTACTCCACTGAAGCTGATACCATTCTTCGCACACAAGGCGGTGGACATGAAGAGTAGTTGGGATCCAGCAAATGAGGTGTAAACGACAGTGCA
Source organism: Lepas anatifera (assembly GCA_034440635.1). Taxonomy (NCBI): domain Eukaryota; kingdom Metazoa; phylum Arthropoda; class Thecostraca; family Lepadidae; genus Lepas; species Lepas anatifera. Next base: position 42,094 of record JAOTON010001280.1, read on the forward strand.
CCAAGCGTGCAGGGGGTAGCCTGATGGTTTGAGCAAAAGACCATATCCCGTTGAGGTGACAGCCAGCATTCTGCTGGGAGAAGCTGACGTAGCATTCTGCCCTTGACAGCCGGAGCGAGCGGACGTGCCCTGCAGCGCGGAGCAGCTGGCTGATGCTCCGGTAACGTGGCAGTGGTGACAGGGGCGCGTGAAATGGCTGGCAGTGGCTTGATGAAGCAGTGATACGAGGAAAACAAATGTGAGCGAGCACATTATTCTATCTGAACACTGTGAAAATAAGACCTAGAATTCGGTGTTCTCTACCCTTGGGGTGAAATGTCGGTGGCTGCTGACATAGACTCGGGTTTTAGCGATGCCGAGTCCGGCACTCAGGACGAGCCTCAGAGGAACAAGAGGGACCGGGAGTCAATCTCGGAAAGGATTTCCAACTTCGAGAAGAAAAAAGAGGCAAGTGACTTCGCTTAAAAAGACCTCTCCAAAATATAAAGATATGCCATCCGAAATGTTGGCCTTTATTCGGAAAATCATTCAAGACACGATCAAGGCATCTATAAAAGAGGAGGTTCCCAGCTTAAAACAGGTTTCACAGCTCAAATCAACTCGCTTAAGAAGAAAGTCCAGGTGCTTGAAGGTGAGCTGTTTGAGAAGAAAATTTGATCGACGAACTGGAAAACAAGGCTGGGGAGTCTGTGGATCAAATGACACAGTTGGCGTCGCAGGTGGACGAAATGAAGCGACATTAGAGGGGTGTTAACTTGGTCCTCACCAGCAAAGCTTTCGGAGCCCGTCGTGTGGGAGAGGATATGAAGTTCAGGTGCTGATAGAAAACTTCCCGAATCTCCAAATAAAAAGGAGCACCTAGCTGCCACCCACCGCCTCCATCGAGATGACGCACATAGGCCCTAAATGCCTCCATCCGCGGCCAATATTACTTTTTTATTAGGGCCACTCCCAACAGGCGCACTTGCTCAATTACAGGGAGTATTGGCGTGGGTGTTTAAGGATCCTCTCCACCGGGTCAGATCGGACACGGAAGGCGGTTTCACGCCGTGGGGATTGAACACACGTTAATCCATGCTATCCTATCCGAAGACTGGCATCGTGGCCACCCCGGCCCCAAAACGTGGAAAACACCTTCGCATTACCGAAAATTCCACTCGATGTTTTTTACAAAAGAGCTCATTTGACAGAAAGTTGAACAGCGCACAACTATAAGATTCGACATATACGTTTTATTTTACATGGGCGTAATCAGGACAGTGAAAAGAGGGGCATTTGGAGCAGCTCAATCCAGCCCAATATGTCTGTAATATATGTTGAAGATATTGTCATGACGCTATGAATTGTGGTCAAATTGTGTTTTGAAACGTTGCAAACAATATACATTTAATCCATAAACAACGATACAGCAATCTTCGTCTGCCATACATTAGTAAGCGTCACCGCGAACAACAAAACAGGAGGCACCAGAAATGTACATTTGAGCTTGGTTTTCCTTTGAAGCCAGCTTTTTGGTATGACTAACACCGTTGCTGTATGGAAATGTTCTATTATAACCGGCATTCTAGTGATTATTAGCACCCACTTTGGAGAGGGGTCCGACACTAACGCGCACAGGATGGGGTCTGGTAGGCCCCCCTGAGATATCGGAAACTAAGAGGCTTAGAAAAAAACTCCGATTGAGAGGCTGGTGGGGGCTATGATGATCTATATCATCACTAATTTTCATTGGCCTATGTCGATACCGTCAAGGTCAAACGAGGTCATAGAGGTCAAATATTGGCCATGCTTGGGACCTATTGAGAAATTCCCTGATTATGCGGGGAAAAAGACGGGAGTAAGCTAAAGGCAGACCAGGGTCATAGAGGTTGTGTCGCAAATAATCTTTCCTTCAATTTTGAGGTCAAGGTCATTCAAAGTAATTGAACTGTGATGTCGCAATATGGTATACTCCCTATAGTGCACACTATAAGTAGCACTATAGCAAACCTTGAGCGGGAAATGAGGATTGATCTTTACCCATGATCTTTATTCTTGACCTTTGACATTGACCTTACAACTGGATTACCTGATATACGTCAGATTGGGTCACGTCAGCTGACCGAAAGCACCGGGGCCAATGACCTTGAAATTGCTGGTATGACCTTGATCTTTGACCTTGAACTTCACGTGAAGTAACATTGACATATCATCCCGTTTATATGGCGCTGTGACGTCACCACTCGGTCTCCATGCAAGCAAACTGGTCCGACCGCGCGATCGCGGCGATCTCAAAATGTAGGTCTGACTTTAGAAGCCTATAAGTCAAACACGTTCCACCGATTTTCAACATTATTTAACCATTCGACGCGCTGTTAAATTTTCTCAAATGTGGTCGATTGCCGTGTTTTGGCTAGGAGCAGTTCTTCGGTTATTCCGGAAAAATTGTTGTGAGAGTCTCCGAGGCCCCTCCAGCGCGCGTGCTAACACGCAGAGTAGAAGAAAAGGGTAGAATCTATCCTTCCCTTGTGTTTCCTCAAGGCATATCCAAGTATCAGTCCGTGAAAGTCAGTCCGTATCTCTCCCCCTCCCCCCTCTCCGCTACACAGGGGCGCAGCCAGGGGGGGCACAGGGGGCACGTGCCCCCCCATCGGTGCCGGGGTGCCCTTTTGATTGCCAGGTGGTGTGCCCTTTTTGGGCCGTGCCGCTCTAAATTTAGTGCCCTACGTCGTTGAGCCTAGATGGAACTAGACTGCATTTAGCGATTTAAACTATTGTTTGACAATTAAGTGCCTTTTTGGTCAGTTATGGCATTCTGTCGCCTTTCCAAGCACCAGGGAAGAGTATAGGCACGTAATCCGTTTCCAGATAATGCCTCATCGTCGCCAATAATCGTATGGGCAGAGCTCATCTGGTGCCCTTGAGCTCATCTGGTGCCCCCTGAGCGCTGGTCTTGAACCCTGGAGCTGATCATGTGCCCTCTGAGCTGATCTGATGCCCTCGTAGTCAATCTGGTGCCCCCCCCTGAATAAATAATTGTGCCTTCTGAACCTATATAGTGCTCTCTGAGTTAGTCTGATGCCTCCGAGCTTGCCTGCTGCCCTATTAGCTGTTTTATTGCCCCTTGAGCTGATCCCGGCCCCCTGAACTTATTTAATGCCTCCCGTAGTTTATCTACTGTCCAGGGCCGCAGCCAGGGGTCACAGGGGCACGTGCCCCCATCGGTGCCGGGTGCCCTTTTGATTGCCAGGTGGTGTACCCTCTTTGGGCCGTGCCGCTCGAAATTTAGTGCCCTACGCCGTTGAACCTAGATGGAACTAGGCCGCATTTAGCGATTTCAACTATTGTTTAACAATTAAGTGCCTTTTTGGTCAGCTAAAGCATTCTGTCGCCTTTCCAAGCACCCGGGAAGAGCATAGGCACGTAATCCGTTTCCAGATAATGCCTCATCGTCGCCAATAATCGTACGGGTGGAGCTCATCTGGTGCCCCCCTGGAGCTGATCATGTGCCTTCTGAGCTGATCTGATGCCCTCGTAGTCAATCTGGTGCCCCCTCTCCCTGAATAAATAATTGTGCCTTCTGAACCTATATAGTGCTCTCTAAGTTAGTCTGATGCCTCCGAGCTTGCCTGCTGCCCTATTAGCTGTTTTATTGCCCCTTGAGCTGATCCCGGCCCCTGAACTTATTTAATGCCTCCCGGAGTTTATCTACCGTCCAGGGGGCACAAGGGGCACGTGCACCCATCGGTGCCGGGGTGCCCTTTTGATTGCCAGGTGGTGTACCCTATTTGGGCCGTGCCGCTCGAAATTTAGAGCCCTAGCCGTTGAAAATAGATGTAACTGGACCGCATGTAGCGATTGAAACTATTGTTGGACAGCTTAATACCTTTCTCGGTCAGCTAGGGCATTCTGTCGCCTTTCCAAGCACCCGGGAAGAGTATGGGCACCTAGTATGTGTCTACCTAATGCCTCACCGTCGCCAATAATCGTACGGGTGAAGCCAATCTGGTGCTCCTTGAGCTCATCTCGTGGCCCCTCAGCTGGTCTTGCCCCTTGAGCTGATTACTTGCCCTCTAAGCTGATCTGGTGCCCCTGAGTCAATAGAGTGCCCCACTGAGCAAATAATTGTGCCTCCTGAACCTATATAATGCTCTCTGAGTTAGTCTAATACTTCCGAGCTTGTTTGGTGCCCTGATAGCTGATTTAGTGCCCCTTGAGCTGATTCGAGCCCCCGAGCTGATCTCATGCCTCCCCAAGCTGATTCTGTATCCTAAGTCAATATGGTGCCTCTTCAGCTGATTAGGTGCCCCCTCAACTGATTATTGATGTCTCCTTAGATGGTCTGCCCCCCCCCTGAGCTGGTTTGGTGGGCCCTGAGCCCACCTTGTGTCCCCTGAGCTGTTATGTTGCTCCCTGAGCTGATTTAGGCTCCTGCCATAGTCTGGGGGGCTGGGAGCTGATCTGGACCCCGAGCGGATCGATCTGGTGCCACCTGAGCTGCACTAATGCCCCTTAGTCGATCTGGTGCCTCCTGAGCCCATATGATGCCCCCTGAGTAATCTGGTGCCCTTTCAGCTGATCTGGGCCTCCTTACGTGATTTCATGAGCAGATCTAAAGCCCTGAGCTGAGCTGGGCCCACAGATGCTGATGAGGGCTCCTGAGCTGATTAAGTGCCTCCTGACTTGATCTGGTATTCCCGAGCTGGTCGGGGACCACTGATCTGATTGTTTGTCCGCTAGGCTGATCTGGTGCCCTATGGGCCGATCTGGTGTCCCCTGAGCAGCTCTGGGGCTTTTGAACTGCTTGGGCCCCGAGCTGGTGAGGGATTTCTGAGCTGAATTAGTGCCCCTGACTTGGTCTTGCCCCCTGACCTGACTTGAGGCCCCTGAACTGATCTGGGGCCTCAAGAGCTGATCTGGGGCCCAAGAGCGGATCTAGGTTCTGAGGGTACCCTGAGCTGGTCTGGGCGCTGAGCTTGTGAGAGCCCCTTAAGTTGGCTTGAGGCCCCCTGAAGTGATCTGGCGCCTTAAACTGTTCTGGGGCTTCTTGAACTGGTTTAAGGCCCTATGAGCCTATCTGTGGCCCATTGAGCTAGTCTGATGAACTCATCTCTGGGACCAATGAGCTAGTCTAGTCCCTGGGTGAAGCATGAGCTGCTCTGTGGCCCTGATCTACATCAGGGGCCCCTGAGGTGATCTTGAATAGATAAATAATAAGGACACAAGGCCAACTCCCATCATCTTGGGGCGGGGTCACTGAGCTAGTCTATTCCCTGGAGGCACAACTGGGAGGATGGGGGAAGTTGCTCTGGAGGCCTCTGATCCACACTTGGGGGCCCCAGAGCTGGTCTTGAATAGATGGGGAATAAGAACACAATGGAAACTCCCCTTGTAAAACGGAGCTAACGAGGAATGAGGAATCTCTAAAACGGCTTGTGATACCTAGGCACCCCTGGTTATATAAATTGCTTATTATACTGGTGGATTCTGGGAAGGGATGATAAAAAGGCATGTGCCCCTGAGCTCAGAGCACAGTCCCCTAAACCAGGATTTCTACTAATTAATTTAGATGAAGAAATAGTTTTCACAATTTTCAGCCCTGTCACACCATCCCCATCCAAGCCACCGGCCTTTTCACCTTTTATTTACTCTTAACTGGGACCGAGCCTTGCGAATATGGAACTTAATAAACGCGTTCAAAAGGTATCTCCCAAATTTTTCCGGCAGCAAAAATGTGTTCTTCCAAAGACACTATGCTACTCCTCGTCCCACGGCGATTGTGGGAGGCAAGGAACTTAATCCGCATTCAGCTAGGGCTCACTCGTCACGACAAAACCAGTGGGCATAACAAAAAAATTTCGACTCCAATATGCCTTAACCTGCACATTGTAACAGATATCACATGCTCCGCTGATTTCTCTGATGTTAAGTACTTGCATGAGTTGGCTGCCCTTAAATATATAAAAAGTAGTGTTTTGGCTACTTCCATGGCATTTTGGTGATATTTTGTTCCTTTTTTCGGTTTTAATCGAGTTTTCCTTCTCCGTCAATGATTTCTTTGCATTTTTATTGAACCAAAGATGCCCAAAAAATTATATAAACAAAGATATAACAAGTTTTTAGGTTACGTTAAAAAGTGCCCATTTTTTCCCCGGGGTGCCCCTCAAAGTTGGTGTGCCCCCCATACGAAAACTCTGGCTGCGCCCCTGCCGCTACATATGATATCGCAGTGTCGCCAACTACCTTGGTCACCTGAGCAGCTCGAGCGTCGTCTTGCGCTGGCGCGTGACATTGGGAGCGACGAGGAAATTCGATTCCCGATTGGATCCCTTGGACACCTCGGAACTCCGATGGTTACGGCGACCCACTTCATCTGGATGAAAAAGTCTGACTGGTATTCACCATACATGGTTTAGCTTGTCATATACAGCCAAACAGGATCCTTAGGTATCGTTATTTGCTGTCTCGGCATTGCTCGTAAGTACTATAATTTCGCAATCCCGGGATCACGAGAGGCTTTATACTGGGATTCGGGCTTTTTGAAAATAGATCCCAATCCCAAGATTGACATACCTAGCAGGTACATTTCTCGTATAATAAATGTTTCGTTGTCGGCAGTCCCTCCGGGTATTTTGAGAACTCAACACAGCAGTCAATACACAAATTGAGACGGTTATAGTGTTTTGAAATTTGTATAAACTAATTTCAGTACTTCTAAGCATTTCCCATAGCATCGTTCTCTGATAGTCCACTCATATCGGTCATGCTGGGCCGACCCATGCCTCCATTCGGTAACCCACGGCGTTGCGTTAGCACCGCAGCGGCTTAGTTGGAGCCACAACCTGAGTTATTATATGTCATCTGGAGTACGGGGCTGCAAGTGGACGCAATATGTTTTGACTTGCCCTTGTAGAGCTCATCCTGGGAAATCGTTCGATGATAGTTTTATGCGGTGCCGATGCTGGCCAAATTTTAAATCTCTCTCTTTGTATTTGTAAATCGAACAGTGTTTGAGATATGCAATATGCTGAGATAATGGTCTCTAAAATAGTTGTCAGAACTATTTTTGCATTATTTTATACACAAAACCATTGCAAAGGGCGTACAAAAAGGTGGTATTTCCATACGTTGACCCGTTCCTGCTTTTATGGTCTATTTAAAACATGATAAAATGTACCTAGTTTTCGCAGCAGATCTCTGGTCTGCGGGTGGCGCGCCCAAGTGCTTACTTCCAGACTTGTTGATGACTCAAATTTTTTGAGTCGACTCAACTCTGACTCACGGCTTAAAGGCTGACTCTGATTCTGACTCGACTCGCTGTGTTGAAAATGGTGAGCCGACTCGACTCAACCCAAATCCAGAAGTGAGTCGACTCAACTCTGACTCAAAAAAGCATTGAGTCAGAGTCGACTCTGACTCAGAATGGTGGACAAGTATGTACACAAAAATGCCCATTTCCTTTCATAGTACACACATTCCAGTACATTTATTCATGGGATTAACTATTTAATAACTGCACATTTATTTCCATAAAATTTCAATTGCAATGCATTACTTCATGACATAAATTATGTCTGTATACGAATGAAGATAGGTGCTAAATGCCAACATGTGAGTGAGATGAAGTGCCTGGGGGCTTTTCATTTTGAAGGTATGTCCTTCATGACTAGTCCTAATTGAGGCAATAAGCGAGGTTTCAAACACAAAGAACAGGACAATATGTTGGACAATTTGACATTTTCAGTGGCAATGCCTGCCCCAGTGCATTGTGAAGAATCCTGTGACAAATTAAGCTTCAAAATAAATACTAAGCCGAGTCGAACCGACCCTTTCCATCACCTCAATCAAAAACAAACAAAAAAACAATGAACGATCGTGTCATCCTCCCGAAAAAGCTGTAATGAATACTGCAGATGGCACACTAAAGACATTACACGAACCTAACCTCCGATGACACAAAAGATGACGATCAATAGCACTTCAAAAGTCACGTGACTTACAAAAACTAAGAAAATAATATAGCTCCTGAGGCTACAGCCAGACTACAAAATAAAGAAAAGCAGACATATTATGGCGCACAATGATGGCTTTGTGACTGGTGTGAGCGCGTGGCGCGCGTGGGTGCAGGGGCGCTGCTGCAGTGGTATGTTGTGCAGTGGGAGGGCAGCAAATAGGGAAATAATAATCAACATAATTTAAAGAGTGGTGGTTTGTGAGATATTTGATGTGTAGGGAAAGCCAACGACAGGACTAAGTTTTACTTTTCGTATGCAGAGGACAGTAGGTACAGTGCTGTGTCGTCAGTGTTGATATTAGCCGTTTTCACAACGTGAATAAAATCTTGGGAGACTTTTTGAAAGGTTTTTGGTAGCACTGTAAGATTGCTGCCATTTGTCGGATTTTCACAAGAGTCTTGGGAATTTATTGAGTACAATTATCTGGCACATCTGGCAATGCTTCAGTGTCGCCGGGCAGCCTGTGTTGAGTGTTGCAGTTCTTAATAAAATAAAATTCAACTTTAATAAGTCATATAATGGGTGAAATTTCCATCAGTTATACTCCTGCTACCCCAGTCCCTTCAATCACTTATGTTTTTTCTCTCAGCTTGTATATTAGCTGTGTAGTAAGTTTAAAACAAAAGGAGTAGTAGGGACTTGGGTAACGTCGGCTCGTGTATTACTCAATTTTCCAATTACATTGATAAAAAGTTAATTACCTAGGTAACCAACTTGCATACGAGCAGGGATGTCCTAAACAAAGGGTAACAGGCAGAGGAATCCCTAAATGTAAATCAGGGTGGATATTATGCCAAATTTTTGGATTGAATGAGTTGGTTGGGAACTCTTGAGGCGGAAGGATGTGTCTTGACGAGCTCAGCTAGGGTCTTGGCGCGAAATTTCACCCAGCCCTCCTCACGTTTCTTTCTTTGAAAGAAACATTGTTTATTATTACATTAAAACTGTAAAGGTAACTTCAAATTATTTACTGAAGCCTGAAGACTCAACATAAATTATAGTTGCTAACTTAGCCACTAGGTTCGGTAATAGTAATGCTTCGCTCCCCTCCTTTAGTGAGGGGTCGAAACCCTAGGCTCAGAAGTCCGGCGAACGTGACGCAAATACAAGGGCGCGAAGATGTTGAAAGAAGAGAGGAGTCTTCAAGCGGCAAAGACAAGAAAGCTAGTGAAATCAAAGATCACGAAACTGTGGTGAAGGATACAGGTGAACTTCTAGTTGGTGAGAAAAGTCATAAGACCAGCAAAGAGGTAAGAAAAGAGACAGGACCTGTGCAAACGGGCGAAATACTCCAGTCAGGCGGGGCACCACCTCTCAGGACTGAGAGAAACAAAGGAATGATGCAGACACCTGGGAACAAACCTGATATGAGCAGTACGCATCATCAAAGTAGTGCATGCAGTGAGCATCAGCAACCCAATGCACTAAATGTGCCCCTAGAGAGCCGAGGTAACTCCGGTACACCCGGCACTCGTCCCCCGTTTCCACTACCAGCGACACGAGTAGCACACATTCCTATCACCTCCGCCCCCGCCCCCGCAAACCCCCCCAGCATCTAGGACATTAAACCACCATGGGTTCAATTCTCCAATGGAACACAAACAGTCTAATTGGGAAATTCCCTTATTTAAATCAATCTTTGCTGAGAAAAAGCCGGCAGTAGCAGCACTCCAAGAAACCCTCTTTAACCCTATTTCCGTCAGGCTCCCGGCTACCCCTATTTCCGGCAGGGGGCAATATCGGCCCCCCTAAGATCTCGTAATCTAACCGGCCGATTTTGAAAATTCAAAGTGCTATAGATTCCCCTGACGCTAAACTTTATTTTGAAAAAAGAAAATTTCAAAATTTTGATTTTTAAGGAGAAGGTCGTGCAAAATATACAATTTTTGTGTATTTTTTAGATTTTCCATAACCCTTGTCTCTGTTGTACGATTTTCACAAAACTAGTTCAGATTTACAAATAATTGACCCAAAATTGTCATATACTCGAATTACGCAAAAATTCGAAATTCAATGGCAGTTCCAGGACCAGGACTATGAGGGGAAATATATACAACCTAAAAAGTTTTTGTTACGCGGATTAGAAGCCGTGATATACTGCTTGGCATCTTTGACACATAAATAAATGAAAAAAGTGAAAAACTCATCAGGGGCGGATGCAGTAAGGTAAAACAGTGGGGTAAAATACATACCAACAATATGCGAGTGGTATGCATGAGTATATTAGTCCCTCGACTAGTTGAAATTTATTTCTGATAATTTTTACCCTCCCATGGCAGCTCTGGGAAAGGGGGTGACATAGGCGGATCAAGGACTCTCGTCGTGGGGGGGCGGGTGGGGGTGATTGGAAACACATTTTTAATTTACAACGATATTGAGTCGCGGCGGTGATACTGGCTGGGAATATGCATTTTGAAAATGTGTAGTGACTGGACACGCCTCTGGTAATCTAGAATTTGGTTATAACTATTTTGAATTTTCATATACCCAATTGTATTCGCCCTGGCACGGCTGTAAGCAGTCTTCTCACTTACTAACGTTTAGTCCTTCTTGATAACATTCCCCCATTTTGAACTGCTGTAACCGCCCCTGATGAATACAAATAGTGACAATTGTGAATGCACTATCATCTCACATAAAAAATGATATAATAAAACCATATAACTGGTATCAGGATCAGCAGAGACGGCTCCCTTTTACAAAGAACCCATCGCATACGATAATACTTGGTTTGTGGATAGAACCTCCCCAAAAACCTAGCCATAGCTCCGCCCCTGGTAAATATATAATATTGACAATTTCAGAAAACCTGCCTGTACTAGTTTTAGGAAAAGTCAGTAAGTTTCAAAGTTCTATCGCAAGCCGTTTCGGAGATATTCTTGAAAAACCTGAGGGGGGGCAATATTAGCCCCCCTGCCGGAAATAGGGTTAATGATAATGATAATAATAAATTCAAAATCTCGGGTTACTCTTGGTACCGCCATAATGTAAACGCTACTGTCCGTAAAGGAGGCACTGCCATCCTTATTGAAAATAGCATCCCTCACAGCCAAGTGCCTTTGGTTACGCCACTCGACTGTGTCGCTATTAATGTAGAAATTCAGCACGTCAAATTGACGGTGATTTCACTGTACATCTCTCCAAGCGATCCTGACCCGTCGGCTCGGGACCTCGCCCAACTTTTGGCACAAATCCCCGGCCCTTTGCTACTACTTGGAGACTTGAACGGTCATCATCCCTCATGGGGCAGCGCCACCACCACTCGCAGAGGCGAAATCATCTATGACGCAATAGACTCTCAAAATCTAGTTATCTTAAATAACGGCGCTCCGACCCACCAAGCAATGCGCGGTGGGCATTCTGACACTGCCATTGACATCTCGTGCTGCTCTCCTAGAATTGCGTCACTGTTCACCTGGGAAGTCGAAGACAACCCAGGAATGAGCGATCACCTCCCAATAAGAATTGGTATTCCCACAGGCTCAATCGACCATGTTACTCTTTTTACACCCTCATGGAATCTAAAACGTGCCGACTGGAACAAGTTTGAGGCAGAGGTCGACCTCACACTTGTCACCGAAGGTGACCCCGACTCGGCAGACATTGACTCGGTACTAAGAGCCATCAGCTCAGCAGCACATTTAACAATACCAAAAAGTCAAGGCCCCCGACAGAAAAAAGGAGCCCCATGGTGGAATGCAGAGACGGCACACGCCAAAGCTCAAATGATTAGAGCCAGGAAAGCCTACGAGAGGAGGGCACACAGCCCTACTCGCAATGCCCTCCGGGCAGCCAAAGCCCACTTCCAAAACACGTGCAAGCGGGTCCAAAAAGATAGTTTCAACGCCTTCGTTTCTAAATTCAACCGCTTCACACCCATTTCTAAAATCTGGAAAACCATTGGAGCTTTCTCTGCGAAACGACCGCCCCGTGGACCCTTCCCTCAACTGACAATCTCCGGCCAAAACATCACGGCACCCAAGGAAGTCATGGACGCCTTTGCTGATCATTACAATGGCGTTGCAGCCAACAGTTCCTACAACCAGCGCTCAAAAGACCAGGCCGAATGGTGCAAACGCCGCACATTCTTTAATTCTAGTAATCAGGAGTACTATAACGTACCTTTTACAATGACCGAACTAAATTACTCCATTAGCAAGTGTGGAAACACTGCAGTGGGCCCGGATGAAATTCACTACTCTTTCTTCAGGCACCTCAGCCAGACAGCACTAAAATATCTTCTCTCGGCCATTAACAACATGTTTCTTAGCGACTCTTTCCCCACTATGTGGCGGGAGAGTGTCATCATTCCCATTCCAAAACCTGGCAAAGAAAAAAACGGACCCTAAAGGTTATCGCCCCATTTCGCTTACTAGCTGTGCTAGCAAGCTTGTAGAGCGCATGGTCAACGTAAGACTTCACGAAATTCTCGAAAAGAAACTCGATGCTATGCAATCGGGTTTCCGGCGCGGGCGAGCCACCACTGACAATCTGATCAAACTGGTCAGTGACGTCCAAAATGGCTTTTACAAGAAGCAAGTCACAATTGCTGCATTCTTAGATATCAAGTCGGCCTTTGATCGTGTACAAAAAGACGTCCTTTTGTATAAACTTTGTAAACTGGGAGTCCATGGCCACCTTGCTAGATTCATTGACAACTTTCTTAGGGACAGAAAATTCAAAGTGCGCTGCGGCACCACCTTTTCCTATCTGACATCTCAAGACCAGGGCACACCCCAGGGTAGCGTTTTATCTCCGACCCTCTTCCTAGTCATGATCAATGACATTTTTTCCAAAAAGCTACCGCCTGGAGTTAAGTACTCCCTATTTGCAGATGATGTCGCTATTTGGAAATCCACTCCGGTCGACACCAGGCGGCGCAGTCAACCAGAATTCAAAACCGCGACTACCGAATTGCAGGGTAGTCTCGACGACATCCATGCTTGGTGCAATTCAATGGGTCTATCACTCTCGGCCGAAAAGTCATCAGTCGTAGTCTTTGCCAGGCCAGGTGTGAGACACGCTGTTCCTCAGCTCCAAATCTCAGGCAAACCCATTGAATGCGCGAAAAGCTTCAAATTCTTAGGCGTCATCCTTGATACCCGCCTTAGTTTTAACGAGCATATTACCAAAGTCGTCTCTAGCTGTCAAAAACGAGTCAATATCCTCCGCATGCTCGGCGGAACAGAGTACGGCGGGGATCGAAAGACCCTGCTCATGCTCTACAAGTCCTTGATCCGGCCCATACTCGAATATAATTCGTTCGTCTTTGACTCAACGAACAACACTAATAAGCTAAAGCTAGAGCGCATCCAAAACGCAAGTATCCGGGCAGCCACAGGCGCGCTCAGAGAATCCCCCATCACCAGTTTGTTAGTGGACAGTGGGCTGTGCCCTCTCCAAACAAGACGCCACTCCCAGCTTATCTCTTACTATATCAAGGTCCAATCTACCGAAAATCACCCGGCGAAACAATGTTTCGCCCACCCTGGACGTGTATCAAAAACCAATCGGACAACCTGGCCTCCATTTAAGAATAGAGTAGCTAAGACCCTGGAAACCCTGAACCTTGCGATTCCAGAAGCAATAGGCAAACCCCCACTCTCCCGCTTTTGGACTCGCAAACAGCCCAAAGTCGAGTTTCTTTTCACCACACGCAAAGACAACCTCACCACAGAGGAGATCTCCCAAAAATTCTTAGAGTTCCAGTCTAACAACACTGGCAAAACCTTCATTTTCACCGACGGCTCTAAAATAGGCGAAAAAGTAGGCCTCGGCATCTGGGGGCAAAATATTTGCCTCCAAAAACGACTTCCGGACAACTGCTCAATCTTTACTGCCGAGGCTGTCGCCATTCTAGATACACTAGTCCAGATCAGAACCCTAAATATTAATTCAGCCGTCATCTGTTCAGACTCTAAATCTGTCTTGCAAGCTATCAATAACGTAGTCAACCCCAGCCATCACGTAATAGCAGACATCCAGAAGGGTATCGACGATATCCCAGATGTCTCCTTTCTTTGGATCCCAGGCCACTGCAAAATTCTCGGAAATGAAAAAGCCGACGAACAGGCCAAAAAGTCTCTTGAACTCAGAGAGGTCGCACCTCTCAAATGGTCCGGAGACGATAGCAAAGCTCTCCTCCAGAACCATATCCGGAAGTACATCCAAAATGACTGGACCACTAACCACAGCGCCCATTTATTCCATATCAAGCCTAACATCGGCTACTGGCCCAGCTCCAACCAAAACAGTCGTCGGCGTGAGGTCATCCTGACTAGACTCAGAAGCGGACACACCAAATTAAATGCCTATGGGCGTGTAGGTACCTGTGGTACCTGCTCTGCCATGGAAAATCCCTACCATATCCTCATCGACTGTCCCCAGCACGACGCCCATAGGCAGCCCATGCTAGATTATTGCCGCATCAGAAACATCCCAATAAACCTTTCCACTCTTCTCGGCAATGATCACCCTGAGCTGCTGGACAAGCTCTTTACATTCCTGAAGGCTTCTAGGCTCGAGAGCTTTATCTGAACGTCTATGGTGGCAGGTATGGAAAATACCTGCATCCGAATAGCACCCCTCATATTAGAAATAATTACACTAGGAACGTCCCTCTGACAAATTTAAACAATAGGTGCTTCAAACTAGGTTTTAACTGTCTGGTCCTGAGGTATGGTAGACTCAGAATAACTCCCACCATAGGAAAAAAAAGTTCAACTAACCAACTAACCCAACCTAACCATCCGTTCATATTTGCTAACCAACTAACCCTAACTTAAGGACTACTAACTATACTAACCACATCTAAGACTAACAACTAACCAACTCACACCCCTCCCTAACACTCTATCTGTTCTATTACCCTTCTCTCTTCCTCTATGCGGCGGCTACCCAGCCAGAGGGTGCTGTAACCTCACCTCCTGGTTGCAGGATAAAGACCCGCGGCATCACGTCATGGTGCTTGCGGGTATTTCTAATAACCCAAAATTATTCTTGTTTAGTGGAGGAACTCGAGTAACGTAAGCAACCGGTTATTCGATAACAAGGAACAAAATTCAAAAAACTAATCTTTACGCTGGCAAGACTCTTCACGTACCCTTTTAAATCCTACCTGTGCCCCAGGCTCGGCATCTCTGCCGTAGCAATCCCCTTCCCTCGCAAGTGTTGCTACACTTCGCGACCCATTCCTTGAAATAAGATTCGTCCCTTTGTTCTGCGACATTAAAGTAAACACCCCTCCCGGAAAATTCTCCCCCACACTTTAGAGGCGGGCAAAGGTGCTTTGCACAGAACGCCTTATAAAAAAGCCCTTAACTAACTGTGCCCCTAGAACCTGATGTGCGCAGTGCACATCAAGGAGCAATTCAGGACGCAGTTACTGTGAGAAATCCAAACCGGCAAACTTTTTCAGAGTCCAGGCATGGAGATATGCCCACAAATTACTGTCAACGATGAGCCTGTATTTTTTGTCCCCGGAGGCAAATCAGGGTGGAAGAAAGGAAGGGACGGAAGAGAGGAAGGTTCATGTAGGCCGTCTGGACAGCAGCGCTTTTGAGCCCTTTGAGACCCAGTCTCGTTCATCGGTAGATTCAGGCACAGATTATACCATTTGCTCAGGTGGTCCAGAGAAAACCTGTGGTCTTGTGGCAACAGAGCAGGACGAAGGAGTAGCATGCGAGCTGTGTCAAAAGTGGTTCCATGCTGCTTGCCAGGGAATGCGTGCTCCAGCGTATCATGCCTTGAAGAAGTACTCCGAAGCTCTCGACTGGATATGTAAGGGGTGCAAGCTGATGTTGGTCAAGAGAAAACACGCCTCAAAACAGTGTCTGGAGGAAAAAGTTGAACAACTCACTGAAGCCATTCATGACCAGTCTAGGCTAATAAGAAAGTCATCCATTGAGCAAAATGATCTGATTAGGAGTGTATGCGTGTTCCAGGGCAAACTTGGTCAGGAGATGAATGAGCAGAGAGCCAGTGTTCTTCAAGCAGTTGCAAGAGAAAGAGAAAGCAACTTGGTCAGCTATGCTGAGATGGTAAAAGGTTCATGCAACCAGGTCATCTCCTCATTGGAATCAAAAATTGAAAAGCTCCCCAAGTCAGAACCAGTATCCTCCAAAAGCCAGGGCTCTCACAAGGATATAATCAGCATGTTTGAGGACCATGCCGAGAGAGAAAAAAGGAAGATGAATGTTGTTGTCCACAACTTCCCAGAGTGTGAGGGCACAAACCACAAAGAAAGGTTAGAGAGAGATTGCACCTCCCTCCAGAGAGCAATCCGTAGTGAACTTGGACTAAGCATTTCTGTTTCAAGATCATTCAGACCCGGAAAGTTTGAGGAGGGAAAGAGTAGGCTTCTGATAGCCACTCTGAGCTCAGAAGAAAGCAAGTGGTCCATCCTGCGTGAAGCCCCCAAGCTTCGATACAGCAAAGCATATGAAAGACTGTACATCAACCCTGATAGGACCAAAGGGGAGAGGAGGCCCACAAACTTCTTAGGCAGGAGCTACATGAAAGACGCAAAAATGGTGAACCCAACTTGATCATCCGTAGGGGTAAAATTGTGGACCAAAATGAAGCCAGGATGAACACTGAAAATGTGCTCGCTAGAAAGAACCTGGAACCAGAGGCTACGAAAGCAGCACCACTGCATCATGCAACATCCAAACACCAGCTCAGTCCGGGCATAGCCCACCTGCAACAGAACCAGGGAACTCCAGTAGAAGAAGAAGCCAGAGGTACCACTACCTCTGCTACTGCGCCAGTCAGAGCCAACCCTCTCCCAACCAGAAATGAATCAGGCCTGGAAAAACCTAGAAACTGACTAGGCAAAAAGCAAAAGAACAAACTATTAGTTCTATACACAAATGCGGACCAGCTTGTTAATAAGATGGATGACCTGCGTATGGTGATAGCAGGGAACCCCCAGATCTAATATTGGTATCAGAAGTAATACCTAAAGCACAGACGCTACCTCTACATCCAGCCCTGCTTACACTTGAAGGTTACGAGGGTCACTTTAGTTTCAACCCAGAAAACTCCTGTCTTGGGTCGAGTGGATTGCGTGGAGTGGGAATATACGTTAGGAAGACGCTCAAAGCTGTGGTGCTCCAGTCTTTGCCTCATCGGTTTCAGGAACAAATTTGGGTTCGAGTAGAACTTGTAGAAAATGAGAACCTCATAGCTGGATGCCTTTATAGGAGTCCCACTAGTCTCGCCCCAAATAACCAAGAGCTTCTTAAACTGCTTGTGGCTGCCACAGAAACCAGTCCACACCATCTGTTAATCTGTGGTGACTTTAACTGGCCCCAAATTGACTGGGAAGTAGGCATGTCAACAGCCGGTGCCTCCCATCCATCCCATGCTTTCTTGGAATCTACAAGAGATGCTTTTCTGCACCAGCACGTCAGTTTTGCAACCAGATACAGGGAGGGACAGATTCCAAGTGTACTGGACTTGATACTCACAAACAAGGAAGAGCTGATAACCAACTTAGAGTGCAACCCAGGGTTAGGCAAGAGTGACCATGTAGTCCTAACTTTTCATCTGCTGTGTAAAGTAGGGGTGACTGAAGACATCCCCAAATTGGCACTTCATCGAGGTGATTACAATAAGATGTCTCGGATGCTAACCGAAGTTGATTGGACGGTCATGGCAGGAATGGGTGTGGAAGAAGCACATCGTTTCTTCACAGATCATATGGATGCTGCAATAAAAGCCTGCATACCACTCCAACAAACTAGAGCAAGGAAGCACAACTTGTATGTGACAAGGGAGGCTCTCAGACTGAGGAGACAGAAACAGTTGCTCTGGAAAGAGTATGCGAGAAGTCAAAGTGACATAGCACACATCCGGTACATCAGGGCAAGGAACTACCTCCGCAGTATGACAAGGAAGCTAAAGCTGAAGCATGAAAAGCAAATAGCAGAGAACTCAAAGAACAACAAGAAAGTATTTTGGAAATATGTAAACAGCAAACTAAAGACTAGAGCTCATATTGGTGACCTAAAGAGGCCTGACGGAAGCATAGTGTCATCAAATTTTGACAAGGCGACCCTACTCTCTGAATTTTTCTGCAGTGTGTATACATCTGAGGATATGTCCTATGTTCCCATAACTGGGATTACGTTCACAGGGATACCTCTAGAAGAGATTGATTTCAGCCCTGCAGACATTACAGGCAAACTCTCAAAGCTTCGGTCATCCTCTGCTCCTGGACCCGACGGACTCCACCCAAGGATACTAAAAGAGTTATCTACTACACTAAGTGTCCCACTACACATTCTCTTCACAAAATCTCTAGGATCTTCCACAGTGCCCGAGAAGTGGAAAGAGGGACTGGTGAAACCCATTTTCAAAAAGGGAGGAAGAGAAAACCCATCAAATTATAGACCAGTGAGTCTGACCTCTGTGGTGTCAAAGGTACTCGAGTCTCTCATCCGCGATAAGATAATAGAGCATCTAGTGCACTCAGGATTGCTTAGCGATGCCCAACATGGATTTCTCCCTAAAAGGTCAGTTGTGACTCAGTTGCTGTGTGCGATGGAAGACTGGACTAAGGCTATCGAAGAGGGGCATCCAGTGGATATCCAGTACCTGGACTTTAAAAAGGCCTTTGATTCAGTGCCGCACGAACGGCTCCTAACCAAGCTGGCCGATGTGGGAATCCGAGGAAACCTACTGAGCTGGATCCGAGACTTCCTGTGCAACCGGAAGCAGAGGGTGACAGTATGCGGGGCGATGTCCACCTGTCACCTCATCACGAGCGGTATCCCGCAGGGATCGGTGCTGGGCCCCACACTGTTTCTACTGTATGTCAATGACCTTCCCCAGTCTGTCTCCAGCAAGATACAACTATTTGCTGATGATGCGAAGCTGTATGAGACAGTTGGCTCTTACAGACAAGTGGAAAAGCTACAGCAGGACATGGATTCGCTCAGCCATTGGTCGGTGTTATGGCAGCTCCCCTTCAACCAGGAAAAGTGCACAACCCTTCACATTGGCCCAGGAAACAGCAGACAGACATATACACTTAGTGGCACGCCCATCTCCTCTGTTCAAACCGAGCGTGACCTGGGTATCACTATAGATGCAGAACTGAAGTTCAGGGCCCAGGCTGCTAGGTCGATTGCCAAGGCGAACCAAGTTCTGGGCGTGATCCGCAAGGCTTTCTGCAACCTGAACGTGTACTCGGTCCCACTATTGTACAAAGCCCTCGTTAGGCTTATACTAGAGTTTGGCAATCCGATTTGGGGACCTTTTAACAAGGCTGACCAACAGTCCATCGAGAGAGTTCAGCGGCGAGCCACTAAACTGGTCTCCTCCATCAGTCATCTCCCATACGAGGACAGACTTCGTGCGCTCAGCCTGCCTTCTCTTCTTTATCGACGGAGAAGAGGTGACATGATTTGGGTTTTTAACCTCATGTCCGGGAAGGTAGATCTGAAAAGAGATCTTCTCTTCAGGCTGGCGGAGAATCTACCGACCAGAGGTCACTCCAAGAAGATAGTCAAGCCCGAAGCCCGATCAAGAGAGAGACGTAACCACCTTGGTATCCGAGCGGTCAACGACTGGAACTCTCTCCCAGAGTGGGTAGTGAGTTCGGGGAGCACAAATGAGTTCAAAAACAACCTGGACAGACATTGGTCGGCGTATACATACGATACGCCATTTTTGGACTGAAGTGTAAACTTGTATAAACCCTGAGCTCGTCGAGTTAGAACCCACATCAGGCCCTTGAGCCTTACAAGGTTCCCATTCCAATAAGGTAAGGTAAGGTAAGTTTTCTGCATTGTCATTACAATTAATGTGTGGATCCACCCAAATTCTGAGATGTGCTAAATTTGTGGGTGAAGTGTTTGAACAGCATCATTTGAAGACAAACGATTTGGTCCAAACTTTTGTCCCACTGCATATTATCCCCCAGTCTGCAAAGTATGGCAGCAGGCGAGACGAGTCGCACCAGCCATCTAAAATTCTCGCACCACCAGCCTCCAAAAATTCGCACCAATTTGCCACATACCAGGGAAAAAATGCACCCATTCCTACCCCTACAATGCAATGCTACCTCAATTAGTCAGTCCCAATGTCAGTGTCAATGTTACCATTAGTCAGTTAGTTAAGGACTTTTTATAAGGCCCCCTCCTGTGTCTTAATAGCCATTCAGTCATTATTTGTTTAGTTTAAGTGTCACTACCTCGCAAATTCGCACCAGGTTGATAAAATTCGCACCACTCGGTCCTGTCTCCAAGGGCACTCGCACCGACGAGATCTCATCGAAAATGCCATGCTTTGCACATTGGTATCCCCCTATTTCTAGTTGGAGCACCTCCCTAAATAAAAACTAAGTGGCCACATCCTGTATCCTCATTGCAGTGTATGGGGGTTTTGACTGCTAGCGGTCTTTACCTCGAAGTGGGCGCAACTGGAAAATTATATTTTATCTTGGTTTCTCAGGTCTGCTTGGGTATATGTGCTATGCAACTAGCAATACAAAACACTTTGCTTATTATTTGAATAGAGCTATATCTGCTTTTTAGGCCAGGTCAGGCTTTCTTGATTGGCTGCAAGGTAGTTCCATGTGAAATACAGGATATGTACAGATTATCCGTATTTTTAAAATATACCCACAGACAATAATGCTAATTCATCATAATAAGATGGCGTAGCTTTGTTGGTTGCATTGCTCATTTACCAAAAAGATTCTGCGTTTTCTGAAATAACTAAAAAGTAACTAAAGGAGTTTCCTGATGATGATCATTTTGTCATGCTATTGGGATTCATCCTTTGGTACCTTAAAAGTATCAAGCTATAAAGTGGTGCAGTATCAGGCTTTGGCATCATTTGTGAATTCTGTGTGACAGCAAGTCACTTGGTGCCCCACATTGGCGCCCCTTCTAGACAGCGGCACTGTCTCATAATTTTTACAGGGTGGACGGACCCAAGCTGGTGCTAACTGGAGAAAGCCAATTTTGAGCATATTTAGTATCTGACAGCATTAATGATGATGGGTCAAAAATATTGGGGAGACATCAAGGGAGATGCCTCCCCCGTTTTCAGCTCCTATGCTTCTAGTGATGTGAACCAAAGTTTGAGGTTGACATGCTGGGTGAATCAACCCCACATGCTTCAGCAAGCTTGGCTTTGCACATTAGACATCTACAGCTCACATTTATTGAGCATTTACTCCAGGCAAATACAATGGATGGTACTATTCTATGCAAAGAGTGAGAAGTTGAGGTACATCGCTTTGACCATTATTGTACCACGCTAAATTCACTGACACACTGCCCATTTCACCATGTTGACCTACAAACCCAAAAGTATGTTTGGTGAGCTATCGCCGATGGAGTTGGCCGCCTACCGGAGATTGCGGGGCAACTTGCCGGTCGTGGCATTGTGAGAAGGTATTCGGCGGCGGCGGCTTCCCCACTTGGGGCTGCGACAACGGTAGTCGCTTGGGTAACTGTGGCCCATCCCGGACCAGCGGCGGCGACGGCCCAACCCGGGCCAGCGGCGGCTCCTTGGAACAGCGGTGGCCCCCTCTGATTCAGTCGGTCCTCGCCATACTCGTGAACGTGACACCGGCGATGTATCGACGAAGAAGTTCGATGAGCCAATGTGCAGTCTACGGCGTCATGGTCTCCCCTTCCCCAACTATCCATCGCCTCGCGCCTCACGAACACCGTCGGCTCCCGCCTCCCGCCTTGCTAGTACCGTCACCTCCCACCTCACTAATTCCGTCACCTCGCGTACACCGATCTAGGGGGTGGGGGGTAAGATAGACCCTCGGCGCCATCTGAGATGGTCACGGCAACCCCCTAAAAGTTGAATTGCGCCCCTAAAATGTCACTTCCCACCCACCACCCCCCTAGTATGCGAGAATCAGTGCCCACCGATAGGATTTTGCGCCCACCTGAAGAGTTTTGCAGGCAAATAGCGGCGCAAACTGGAAAGGTGCCCCCGACGATCGGCAATCTCGGAGCCGTCCATGCCTTCCCGGGGGTGCCATCCGGACCAGGGGCGCATTTTTTTACCGGAAAAATATTTCAGGCGGGCGCAAAATCCTAGCAATGGGTGCCGATTTTCGCATCCTTGGAGAAAGGGTGGGAAGCCACATTTCAGGGGGCGCCATCAACCCTTCAGGCGGCGCCGCAACCATCCAGGGGCATAGGCAGGGGCGCCGCCACGGAATTTTGGCAGGGGGGACAGACCCGGGCTGGTGCTGACCGGGGAGGCTAATTTTGAGCATATTCGGTAACTGACAGCATTAATGGCCATTGACCCAAAAATTTGGGGGGACGTCCCCCTGGTTGGCAAACAGGGGGACGCGTCCCCCCGTCCCCCCGCTTTCGGTGCCCATGCATAGGCAGATCCAGGGATGGGGCACGTGCCCCTCCGATTGACCCTCTGCACCCCCTGAAATGGTCACGGTGCCCCCTAAAATTTCGGTTCCCCCAGAATGTGAGAATCGGCGTCCACCGATGGGATTATTTGGTGCCCACCTCATAGGTTTTTTCTGGTCAAAAGTGGCGCCCCCCTGGTCCGGATGGCGCCCCCTGGTCCGGATGGCGCCAACCCGGAAAGGCACCCCCAATCGGCCATCCTGGATCCGCCTATGATCCAGAGGCGCATATGGTCGATCGGAGGGGCACCTGCCCCTTTAATTGACCCCCAATCTGTATGATAGGAACCTGACTATCCTGACTGTATCTGCCTGACTGCGGCAAGAAATTGGTAACGATAAAATAATTTCAATCAAATATTCAACTTTTGTTCCTAAAATACATGTAACATAACGATCGTAGCTCACATACCGTGAGTAAACATTCATTAGAGAACAAACTTGGCGTTGCGTCATTATCGCCCAAGTTTCCCGAACGCGGCCTCTCTCTAGGGCCTTGAGCGCGGCCATGCTGCTCTCAGTAAACTGTCCGGTGATTGGTTCTTGGCCATGACGTAGTTAGTGACGTCAAGCTGGCATCTCGTGCCTAAGTAGCCGACCTCAAAATTCGCTTCTGCATATGGAAGCCTTTGAAAAATCCCTCCAGACAAATCTGGAGACCGAAAAGACCGGATCTAGAGGCTTGGGAGACTTTTGAAAAAACCGACCCCGGAGGTCGGTTTTTTCAAAAAAGACCCCCAAGATCTTGGGATATTTCTAAAATATATATCCATTAATTTAGATTTATTTATGGAATTTGATGCCAGGAAAAGCTCAGAATCAAGATATTTAGAATCATTGCTTTCAATTTTGAGTAAGCATATTTCTCTAACTTCTATAGTTTCATTGAAATGAATGCCGGTTTTTTTGGCCTGGGAAATGTTAAAAAAACCTACCAAAAGTCTCCCAAGGTTGATTTCAATTTATTCACGTTGTGAAAACGGCTATTATCTACCAGGTGATGTCCTCAAACCATGACCATTCAAGAAAGTACTTTGAAAAAACAGCTAATTGAGGCTTTCAGTTTCCGTTTTGACCCATTTCAAGGCTTATGTGCAAAACAAGATTTTTGGTATCCTCTATCTGGCGCTTATATTACTTAGTTTTTTTGTTGTTATCAGTCAACCAAAGCAATAAAATAGAAAATAAAGATATGGCTTCCTAAGAGTGAATTATTGCATGATTATCAGCTTAGGACTTTGTCTGGTGTGCACCCTCAAAATAGAAAAGTCTGAATGTGTGCCAAATCACATTTTTCCGTATGATTTTGCATGCTATTGCTAAGATTAAATGGAAAATAACTAGTAATTGTGTGTGGTTTTGAAACTGTATATTTTACACAACTTATTGTTGTTAATGACTGATCCCGGGATGAGTGTAGTGGGGATATGAAAATAATAAAGTACCTACTATTAGTAAATTGCAATATGAAATCTTTCAAAATTAGTCATGAAAATTTCTTTAGTGTCAGCCATGTGATAACATATTTTAAGAAAATAGAGTGTTGAGTGGACTCAACTCCTGACTCACAGCTTAGAGGCTGACTCTGATTCTGACTCAACTCAACTGGTCGAGCACTTGAGTCGACTCCAGACCCAACCAAAATCTGGAAGTGAGTCGACTCAACTCTGACTCAAGGAAAACTTGAGCCGACTCAGAGTCGACTCCGACTCTGAGTGGCGACTCAACAAGTCTGCTTACTTCAAGCAACTCTACAAAGACTTTCAGAGCACGGTTTGTATTTGCCATGCCTGTTTCAAGCACAGTGAAGAATTCCCTATCAGTATATTAACTCAAAAATAATTTAGAAAAAGCTGCATTTTCGTAATATTGGCCACGGGTGGAGATATTTATGGACTATGTGCGACATGGTGATTTGGGCGTTTGTCGACCGCGACCTCAGACACATTTACCGAGAGCGGACAAAACTCCGCCATAGAAACACTCCGCCAGAGCAGAGGCTGTTTATATCAGTCCCTCACAAAGAAAAACTCGTAACTGCTCAGTGAGCTTCTCAACATGAAAGGTAAAGGACTGGTGTGGCCAGCGTTCACACACAACGGGATCCCAGCGTTCAAGCTGTCCCAGTACTCTCCCCCGGTGCGGGTTACATCGGCTCAGCAAGTCCGGGATCTGTGGAGATGGTGCCGGGAGCGGAGAAGTCTGAGGTGGGAGCAGGGGCCTGGACCCGCCTTTGCGGGAGCCAGGCTGCGCACAGTGATGCAGCGGGCCTAAGAAACCGGACAAAAATGCCAAAAATGACTTTCTAGAATTTATATCAAATGTATGCGATGCGCTTGAGATTTGTTTGGAACCCGGAAAAACATCAATATTTTCTTCCGCTAGCGTACCACATTGGTTTCACAGGGCCTGGAACTTGAAACTTATTCTGCCTCGCTAAATACGGGTATCTGGCCAGATATAATATCGTGATCTATAACGTTAATAACAGGTGCTAACACCTCGCCATCCATAAAAAACGTATACTAGCGTAAAGCTTGGGATGTTTTTGACCTTCTGGTTACCAAAATAAGGTTCTAACTGCTCCGGAGAATGCAGTGAGTTTGTTTTAATAAGCATATGTTTTGTAACTGAAATAAATAACATACATCATATTTCCTTACACTGACAAAAAACGCACTGTCAGGATCAGCTAGAAAATCATACCATGTATTCTGGAAAATGACTTGTTTACCTTGGCGGAATCCGTAGGTCGGCAACCGACGGCCGAAAAAAGTTATGACAGCTTTAGTGTGCTTTTGTTCTACCCGTAGTCGGCGGGTGGTTGCGGCAATGACGCACGCGGCATCCACCAATCGACGCGTATCATTTCATTTCTCCAATCAAATGGAAAATTTAAATGGAGAATTTATTTCCATTACCCTGTCAATTTCTCTCTCAATATTACAATTTCTTGCACGAAAAACAGACAAGCCATATGCAAAGAAGACTGAAGTACAGCACTTTCAGGTACAATAACGTTCTCCGACTGTCTTTGCTTAACCATTCATATGCAGCAAATAGCAATTTCCGGCATGTGTTATTTAAATAAATTCATTCTTCATTCGAAATCACAACACACCTAGAGTTAACCAAGTGTGCATCGTCGCACATTGCTGGCGGCATAACAGAGCAGCTATGCTGATGCCGACTTCACTTTTGCGGCCGGCACTTCCATTACAGAAACATCGTCCATGCAGTGCCAGCGCGCCGCTGGCTGGTTCCAGCAGAAGGCGGCGTAGTGGCCGGTCTGGGCGCTGCCATGGTGCTCTTCTACAGCATAGACATCATATACAAAGCTGCCAGAGAACTCCGAAGGCCTGTTAACCAATATACTGAGATCGAGGTCACTAAGAGGAAAAGAAACATGAGTCTGTGTCTTGTGCAAGGCGTTTTGACTGTAGGAAAACCGCTTCAGGTGTATAATCACCACAGGTGGCAGTCGCTCGATGCCGAACTTCTTGTAGGCGTCCTGTTGCCGCTGACAATTTGAACATGTCTAGCCTGAAATGTAATCGCCATGAATGTTCCGCTCGATACATTGGTGGAGACTGATTTGTGCCAGTGGGTCCGGATTTGGAGGCAGCGGTAGCGACAGCAGAGTAAAGTTCTCGAACGTGACAGATTCGTAGCTGCAAATGGTGCAGAGAAGCACAGACTTTTCCTGTCCGTAGAAAAGCCAGGATATGATGGAATCGTTTGCCTGACAGAACTGATGCCGGCATGAAATTGAGACAACGAAAGCTTGTTGTTCAGTAGTTATTAGGGCACAGCGAGATCAGAGCCTGAATACGAAAATTCAGGTTTTAACTTCGGCCCACTTTTTGCCCTAAGTAAAATGTTATTCTAAACCGATTTTTTTCTTTACAAAAATATAATTAAAGCACTCCTTTCGTTGTAAAAATACGCATAAAGTCATATACTACGAGTCCTGCAAAAGTCAGGCGATTGGGGCTATTATCCATTGATGCAAAGACCATGAATCCGAACTTTTTTCTCTTAGGTATGATTAGAAAATATTGTTGCTGTGCTACTAGTTTCAAACCAAAGCAGCCACAGCTTTCGTTATATATGATTAAAAAGATAATGCTATTAATAGTTTACCAGCTGGCTACCTTGTAAACTGCTTACCATAGTTGGGACCAGGTATATTTTATTTGAATTTCATGTCAACACATAGTCTCCCAAACTTCCAAGAGAGCTCCTCGATGCACGAATGTTTGATTTGTTTCAGTGTCGGGTATCGTCATTCACTGCTGTCGAAGTCGACACTACCCGGAAATGAAACTAGTTAATCTTTGGCTTCCGCCCCCTGCTAAAACTGACTGTCATGTATGTATGTACATACTGCCTCTCTTGGTTTTCGAAGAAAGTCGCTTGTCGCGCATTTTGTTGCGTTTGCTGGCTGTTTAAGTTTAACATTGGCTATCTTTTGATGTTTTGATACCCGACGCTCCCCTAAATGTGTTCCCAATGCTAATGAATAATACGAGGTGGGAATGTATTTTTCACTTCCAATGTTTGCCGGCTAACAACTGGAGAAGTCAAATCATTATATAAAATTATCAATCATATGAATCGTTTTCCTTACTATTACCTTTATTCAGCTTATCGCATGGTCAGATTTGCGACTATGTAATTATTTTGTAAAGCTACAGTCACTGTCAGAACCATTAAAACCCCTCAATAGCCTCTGCATGAAGTAGAGCACCCAATGGGTGACCAAGGGGTGCTTTGGTGCCTTTGTTATGGACCTGACCTCAAAATTGATGTCACCCTCTATATTTTCCTTTACAAGACCTTTCGAACGATGCATAGAAACTTGATCTAACTCTTCCAGAAGCCGAGTTACTCTCGGCTTTTGTCAACCTTGTTTTGAGAATCAGCATTGCCTTACATCGGTTTAGAAATGACATCATAACTCGGTGACCTGACCTGACCTTGGATTGAAATTTCGTCAAGATGTATCCAAATTGATTTTGGCCTACACTTGCCAGGTGGCATTGCGGTAAACCGAGTCGTTTTCCTCCCATTGCAAATAATAAAGAGGGGGTAGAATCGACCCCCTGGTAAGGGGAGGGTTAAGAGGAAAACCAATGTTTGGTGTGCTTGCTTGAGCCATCTGATGAAGAGCTTCATTTTGGACCAAAATCCTTGTTCTAGAATTATTAGTTATTGAGCTATGAATTTCGTCCCGTTTTTCAGGCCTCCTGCATCATTGTGCGGCGGCGGCCGCTGACCTTCACCGGCGTGCAGACGGAGTCGCGCTCCGCTCCCCGGTCAGCTGCCCGCTGCGCTGTACCGGGGCGGCTCGTGTACGAAGGCTGGAGGAGCCTTCCACAGCACCAGTCATCATCGTCGTCAACCCATGAGGCGGCTGCTGATCCAGCTTGCGCGCCGGAGCTGGGAGGAACATCCTTAGGTCGGTGCGTTCCGGACGCTAGTCTACAGGTGCAGTGTGAGACGAGAGGCACTATTTCGAGCGGCCGTGACCCGGCGTCGGCCGGCGATCCGGGAGGGAGTGGTCGCAGTGATGCGACGACAGCTATGGAAGCTCGGGGGTCTGTGCTGGGGAGTGGTCTGGCGACGACCGAGGGTAGTGGGCACTGTGCGGTATTGTGGTAAGACGATGAGCGTGGTTGCACCTCTTCTGAATCGGTTTCCTCGCCCTGCGTGGATGCTGGGGCGAGTTAAAGCTTCCAAAGTGACTGTGCGTCGCCGGACGGACAGCTGATTCCGCACAGAGCGACATCTACCGTCCCGACGGCGGATGGTGAGAGGTTTTCGACACGACAGGTATGTTTACATCCGGCGTTACACTCACTTTTTTCGTATAAAAATAACTGGTGCCGCCTATAATCGTCCAGTCTGGGATTTTTTCAAGAGTATTGCAGTTGTATGTATGTTGCTTGCACACCACCGACATCAATGTTAGTGCAAAAATATTTTGTTTAACTTTATTGATTATGGCCTACATGCGTCTCTCGCTGCCAGGTAGGTCTCCGCGTCTTTTTTAGTTAGGATCGATTTTGGTGAAACGTTTTTCCGTTTGCTTCACAAATTCTCTATCACTGCTTTTGACAACTAGCACAGACGTGTACACTAAACATGAGCACACAGCACCTCTCGAGCATGGCGTATTCATGTCCTATACGACCAAAACGTAAGTTCCTGCCATACACTGTACTGCAATATTTTTGGAAACTTATGGAGCTGACATACACGCTACAAATTTCACTTAACGACATCGTTCTGCAATGCCTCTAAGCTGAAGTTAGCCTCCTAAAACGTAAATGGGCTGCGCACTCAAAGGGCCGGCGGATTATCTAAGCGACGTGAAATATTCACTTGGCTGAAAAGTCTTGATTTTGATGTCGTTTTCTTGCAAGAAACACATTCAGTACCATCGGCTGAAAAAGTCTTTATTAGCGAGTGGGGTGGTCTTGGCTCGTTTTCCCATGGCGATAGGCATAGCAGGGGCGTTGGCGTGTTCATGAGACCCAACTCCGGAATGATAATCAAAAACATATTTGCTGATGATAATGGAAGGTTTCTGACTCTTGAGCTTCTGTTTAACGGAATCACTCTGGGAAATTTGTATGGCCAAAATACTGGCAATCCTGTATGTATTGAAGCGTTCTGTTCAAAGGTTAACGAATATTCAGACTCAATTATCATCTTAGGAGGGGATTTCAATCTTTATATGAACGCCAAAATAGATCGGCAATGTGCAGCGCGAAGGGTTTTGAACAACGATAAGTGTAAACACTTACTGAAGAGTTTCATGGCATCAAATGATCTAATCGATGTATGGAGAACACTACACCAGGAAAAGAATAAATATACGTGTATACGAAAGCACCCTGTATAGGTAAATCCAGGATCGATTTATTTCTATCAGCCAGATTGTCATGCATTCTAGTATAAGGCCAGAAGCAGACATTCGAGATAGATATATTTCTGATCATAAACTCTCTCTCTCTCGCTCTCTCGCTCTCTCTCACTCTCTCTCTCTCTCTCACTCTCTCTCTCTCTCTCGCTCTCTGTTCCCTCTGTTCTCTCTGCTCTCTCTCTCTCTCTCTCTCTCTCTCTCTCTCTCTCTCTCTCTCTCTCCCCCTCTCTAACAGTCTCAGTGAACGTCCCTATCGATTGAAATGGGTCGGTCATACTGGAAGTTTAATAACTCACTGTTGAAAAATGAAGAATATGTAAATATGTATTATATTTTCAAGTAAAGAAATATCAAAGATCCCTTAAATATTGCATGTAAACTAGGCCAACGACATTTCGTCAGCATTCCTTTTTGAAACCATGCTCTGTGTACTAAGAGATGGTATAAAATATTCGGCACAAAGGAAGCGCCAAGCACAGACAACGCTTATTGAACTGGAATATAAAACTAGCGACCAGCTCGCTTCACTGAGCCCCTACCCCTGTTGTAAAAAGCTGTTATGAAAAAAGGAAACCCAAACTCTATCCATCTGTCTCAAACCCTTAGCTCAAACCTTATCCCGATTTCGAGGGTTTCCCTAGCTCATATTTATTCTTGCCCTGGCAGCATAAGACCTCAGCAGTTTGTGGATCGTTATCCCCAACACCATAAAAGTTTGCCTGCCTGTTGCTGCAAGGCTTCTCAATAACCCACGGTGAGAACCTGTTTGTCTCTGTGGAGGGAGCCGGCCTGCGGTGCACCTAACCTGCGTTTAGGCGCCTCCCTAACCTGCGGTGCAACGCTTCGCCTTCGTCGGCTGCGGCTGCGCCGCGCCGCCTCAGGCTCCGGTCCGCGAGTTTCACTCGCGGACACTAGACTTGTTGAGTCGCGACTCAGAGTCAGAGTCGTCTCAGAGTTGACTCAAATTTCGCCTGAGTCAGAGTTGAGTCGACTCACTTCCAGATGTGGGTTGAGCCAGAGTCGACTCAACTGCTCGACCAGTTGAGTCGAGTCAGAATGGGAGTCAGCCTCCAAGCCGTGATTCAGAGTTGAGTCGACTCAACACTATTTTCTTAACAGATGTGAGCACATTTTAGACATTTTGGCTGACATTTTACCAACTTTTACAACTAATTTTCAAATATTTCATATTGCTATTTGGCAATAACAGGTTAATTCATTGTTTTCATATCCACACTAGACACATGCAGGGATCAGTCATTAACAAACATGAACTATGTAAAATATAGTTTCAAAAGCATACACATTTGTTAGTTATTTTCCATTTAATCTTAGCAATAGTAATAATGGGCCCCTGTGGTCCAATTGGAACCTCTGTGTCCGCGACCGGGCCCATCACGATAATTTCAGACATATTGTAGCAAAAGCCAGTCCCTACTAGGAAAAATGTCACACCATGCCTAATGTTCGAACCTGCCCGACCACGCAGATTCGGGTAAGGTACATGCTTCAAACGCGGTACATTTGTTTTGTTGGTCAAATAAAATCCCTTGTATGTTTCAGAACCTGATGACTAGGTCACATGTAAGGCTTGGCCTTAAAACAACAGTTCTTGACTTTTTTAGATGCCTCAGATCAAAGTGAAAAACTGCATGCGACATCGTAAACAGGAGAGTTTGATATCTACCCTAGATTTAAAATCAGTAACCCCTGAACGTCCGCATTTAAGGAGGGGTGGGGGCAGAGGGCACCATAAGCTTTTCGAACCATTTATTGCCAGTAAACGCCATGTGATTAGTGCTACAATTTCTGACTTCAGGGGGAGGGCGGCACCGGGCCCCGTTGCCCCCCCTCCCCGCCAGTTCCACCGCTAGTGCTTGAAATCAAACCTGAAAGCAGTCTGGGAACAACTGATAGCCATCATGGCAAATATTTCCAATAATAGCCTGCATGAAATATCTAGAATGGTCTTGGAAAAGCTGATGAGCCCGAACAGTCCTGCCTTCCGAACCAAACCAACCCTCCCGTAAGCTTTTGTCTCTGGAAAATATTCCATGAGACTCACAGCCTGAAAGCAAAGAGCTATTAGCTATAGGACAAATTTGTTATAGGAAAAATTTGTTTTGGGAAAAATTTACTATAGGAAAAGCTTATTACAGATGATTTGTCACGCGGAGGTCCATTTTGCTTAATTTACCACAGTTTACAGTTCAATAGAAAAACACATTCGCATGATCCCGTGGGTTGCGTTACATCGCAGTATATACTCGCTTGGAAAATAATTTCTTCATCGAGTAAATCGTCGGCTTGCCTGATACTATCCAGTCCAACTACGACATTAACCTTTTGGTTTCTCCCCAGATAATCCATTTTTGCATTTTGCTAACCTTGCACGAGTTCTCGTGAATACTACTGCTTCGCGTTTCCATTTGAGCGGAAACCATATGTGTTATTAAGAAAGTTAGGGATTTTTGTAAGATTTATCTTCAGGACACGGTGCCAGCGCAAGTATGTAAGACGCTGATACGGGGTTATGGGCATTAGCGAACTTTTGACCGTATTCATGATGAAATCTAATAATAATTACAATTCAACGAAAAATTATCTATTCATGGAACGCCCTGAAATATTTAGATACTTCACCGTGTTCTGTTTTTTGCTTGTGTAAGGGCTTCCCCATCAAAGAGAGCACGGTGGGGGAGAGAGGAGGGTGCCTCGTGTTCTGCTATCTTAGACAGCTAACCCGCTACAATTTTCAAGTGTTTAAAACATTTCTACTCCATTCTATAGATATCGGAGTCGCATGGTTTCGAACCCGGCTCTTCAACTGATAAGACAATGCCATAACCTTGTTGCCAACTCGCCGCTCCGCCCAAGCGCCCCAACAGGCTGGCGTCAGCCTCGGAGTTTCGCTCATTCCCACACCCACTCCACCGAACTGTTACCAATACTTCTCTAATCCCCTGCCCCAGGCTAGTTCATACCTGACCGCAGCCCAACCCATTCGGTTCAAGCATTGACCTTGAAGTGTGCAGCACGTAGAATTTGCTACGGGCGCGTTACTGTGCCGGGTGCGCAGCCATGCGTAAACGTAGTAGTCATGTGGCCGTGCTCGGCGCAGAGGAGGGTCCTATTTCAGAAGCGCTGCCAAGTCCAGTGACTTTCTTCGTTCATGTCAAGATAATACGGTGATCTGGCCAGGACTAACCAGCTAACGTCGGTAAGCGTACAAACGTGGTGTCATTGGATGCGATCACATCGTTTTGCACATTGCACCGTACCCTAGTTATCGAGCAATGAAACCAGCACCCATCCGTGACTCCGGCGAGTGTCCAGCTTATCGGTGACTCCGGCCGAGGTCGCTGGCGGGGCCGCGCGGCCCGGGCGGCGGCGGCGGCGACGGCGGGCCGCGCGGCTCTGCGATGCGCCGCTGCCGGGGCGCGGTGCCGGCTGCGCGACTGCCGTCGGTTTGTTGTAACTATGTGGTGAGAGGCGCTTCATTGTTAACACTCGGTCACAATAAACATGTAGGACATTCTCCAGTTGAGAGAACTGATGGCCTTCAGCTGCCTTTATGTTGATACTCTGGTAAAGTTCAGTAAAGCGCTGGATATTGGTGGATATTGTGTGGAGTATAACACTGTTGAGTGTATGATAGAATTGATAGCTAAGGTGTTCTTTGTTTAAATAGCGAGAAGTACTGTTATCTCAAACGTCCCTGCGGATGCTTTTGCCAAACAACCAGGCCGGAGATCTCTCAAGGGGTCAGTGTCTATATTCATGTAATGCAGTGCTCTTGTTGCGTTGTGTTTGAGTCCGTAGTAACGCCCGACGATCATGGCAGGTGCATTCGTGGACTGCTGACTTATATGCTGCCGCTGTCTGCTGGTGATCTGCGTCGCGGCTGGGCCTGCCGGCCGCGTGGCCTCGCCGACTCCAGCACAGCAGCGTCTCTCGGGGCCGCGTGGCCTGGTGGAGCGGGGCCGCGCTGCGGGTCGCCGGTGGTAGCAGGTATTTACTTTGATCCTTTCGTAGTGTGAACCTTTTTTAGTAACTGAAACCTTAGGATATGCCTTAGGATATATATATATATAGGATATGCCTTAGGATAACCTTAGGATATATATAGGATTGCAAAAATTCGTTGAGGGTACACTATGATCTAAACATGTATTGGTATGAACGACACAGCCCGCCTGTGGAGCGCAGTGGCGGCGACGGCGGCAGTTTGTTTTTGTTTTTTTTCCAATGCTCTCTGGTTTTGGAAGCACCGACTTCTGTACTGCTAGAACGGATCACGCTTTTGTGGCTTTTGACTTTATGAGTTGTGATAATGCTCAAATATTCGTTTTGTCGTGAGCCCTCAAGCTATTTAGCTACCTCATTTTGTTTCTTTTTCGCGTCATGCTTTGTTTTATGCGTCCGGGCCCGGTCTGTAGCGCCTGTGGAGATAGATGGCGGTAGGCTGGTACGCATACTTGGTGCTGCCAGATGGGCAGCATCCGTGTGCCAGGTTAGTTATAGGTGGCGCTCGTCTAGTGACTGCAGGGAGCCCTGTGTCCAACACATCTAACACGCATCACACATCAAACACATTACATCATAATTCAGCTTGTGCAAACATTTCGAAAGCACTACAAGCAGCGGTACAAAAAGACAAAACTTGTTACTTCAACCTTCGAGTACATTCCGGACTGGATTTTACCGAGTTAAAAAATGTCTGAATTGCGATTCATGACTATGAATTGTAGAGGGCTTGCCTCACAACAAAAAAGACGAGATGTTGTCGATTTTTTTAAAAAGTCTTCTTACGACGTAATCTTTTTACAGGATACTCACCTCACAAAACGATCAGTGCCGTACTTTGATCTTTTATGGAAAGGAAAATGTTATCATGCATGCTAGTCAAGCTTGAGTCGAGGTACTTCAATCCTTATCAAACATACATTGCCTCATGACATTTTATCGGAGACTGAAGGTACGAGTGGTAACTTAAAGGCCATAAATTGTCAAATACGTGGAAACGTTTACTCCTTCATTAGTGTTTATGGACCAAATGAAGATAATCCGGATTTTTACGACGAATTGGAAGGATGCATGGAATCAATGGTACCTGAAAACCTAGTGATTGCTGGAGACTGGAATTTTGTTATGGACCTTCAGAGAGATTCGAATTATTTCCGAGAAGGTAACATAAATGCAAAACGCTGTTTCCTTCAAGTCATTGAGAGATATAATCTGATGGATTTATGGCGTAATAGACACCCGTGTGAATATCAGTTCACTTGGCGTAAACCCAATCCCTTAAAATATGGTCGACTGGACATGGTATTTACCAACAACGAACTGGCTAGACACATTGACCATTGTGAAATTTTTCCCGCATATAGAACTGATCACAGTAGCGTTACGTGGTCTATCAAGGAGCCAAATCTCGAAAGGGGCCCGGGCACACTGGGGCAAATGACCTCCAAAACCGGCCAAAACCTCCAATTTTGACATCTTCAAAATCGGACTTAATCGTTTGGCTCTGACAGAGAAATGTTCAAAACCTTGGAAAAGCATAATTGTATCCATTTTTCTGTTCTTTAGCCGCTTGCACAGATGCTGGAACACAAAGCATTAAACACGCTGCAGCTAGGCGTCAAGTTGACTCGAGATGAGGTACACTTTCTGATGCATTATCAACCATGGTCGCAGTCACAAAGCCGTTATCTATTTATATCAATAGAAAGCTGGGAACGCCCTGAATACACTCAATGTTGAAAAGTACGAAATTTGACAATAAGAGCCTAACAGTACTTGTAACTATTAGGACATGTAAAGCTTCTAACTTATTTTCAAATCCTAAACTTCGTTAGACCTACAAAAAAACGCACAGCGAGTTTCACTTAGAAATTTATATGAAGTGGTGCAATGTTGTGTCCTCTAACCACCCGTGAAAAAAATTAGCTCGGCATCAGTTGTCCCAGGTGAGATAGGACACTTTTTGTGCGGCAATGTAGTCCAAGTAGCACGGTGAGGCCGGCGGCTACGGCGGCCGTCGGCTCATGTTGCGCGGCAATTGGAGAAAGCACGGCTACCCGGGCGCCGTGGTCGAGTCGTGACAGGGGAAGGCGGACTTGCAAGACGCTGAGCAGAGAGTCAACCTGTGCAAAAACCGATTTTAACACGCGCACTGAGGATGGGGGAAGATCAGAGAAGAGTCACCCATTTGTTCATGAAGAACTCAAAACTACGACCAGAAGGACGCTGTTAAAAAACAAAAGAGATTTACAGGAATGTTTTCGTGCTACCATGAGTCTGGTCGTCGATCAGCCAAAGGCGGGGGGGGCAACGGCACAGCTAATGAAGGAAATACAGCCCGCCGTTCTTTCGGGAACGTCCGACAGTTCAGCGAGGTTACTGGGGTAAGCCTGGATCTGCTACAAAGGTTTTCGGTAATATTAGCCGCACTATCATCGTCAGGGGCGTAGCCAGGATTTCACTCGGGGGGGAAGCGGCGCCCCAAAAAGGGCCCCTGCGACAGCGCCAAAAGGGCCCTGATGGGTAAAAAGGGCCATGTTTGTTACAGAATCGTGTCCTCAGGGGGACCCTTCGGGCCCTCAGGGGATGGCTGTCCCTGCCCCCCCCTTGGCTACGCCCCTGATCATCATCATCAACAATCGAAATTGAGAAGTATCCGGTCTATGCTCTAGAGACAGTAAGGCTGTTTGTAAACGTGTACCTATGGTACAGCATGCCGGCAACCATACATAAGGTGCAAATGCACGGGGAAGATGTTATTGAGAACAGGGGCGTTGCCACCGGGGGGGCCAGGCGGGCCTGGCACCCCCCACTTTTTGGCCCAAAATCAAAATGGGAGAAAACCGAACATTCTTATAACCAGCCGCTGCAGAAGGCAACGAGGAGCCCAAATTCGAACAGTATTTGGTCCTAACGTGGAAAGTTTTTGTCAGCGTCAGTTTGGAGTTTGGCTACCCCTCTCCCACTTCTTTGCCGGTGGCGACGCTTATGACTGAGAGCCTGAAAGTTTCCATAGGAGCATACATGGAGGAGGCCCATGAGGCAAGGAATAGAGATCACCTGCATTCAGGCAATATCATACCAGAAAGACATCCATAGTTGACAATCACTGGTCAGTACCAGTACCTGCTTATCACCAATGACCTCATGGTAACATGATCTCCGATGATATAAAAAAATCCAAAAGGCCCATGACAACGGAGGTTTCGAGCCTAGCAGTCACCCTCTTTATAAGCTGAAAGATAGTGACACTCACCATTACTAATTCGATGGTGCGTGAGTGGGTACTTGAATGTGAGACTGCTTCAAGAACTTACCTAGATTTCAACGATAATTTTCGGGGTTAATGGATAGCAGACTGGATAAAGGGACGTGGGATATTAGAAAGGAGAGTTACACAAAGATGCAAAAGAGGTCGCAAGATTTAATGGACATTCCCTGTGAGTTTAATGTGTTGTCTGTTTCTGCATGTTTGTGCTCATTTTATGAGAAGAGTGACGGCAATCATTCCCTGAAATCGTGCTTGACATTATTGTGTCAATACATGCAGCTCCGGCTTATGACCCAGAAAGTTTCGATATGGTTCGGTACTGGATTTAAAGATGTTAAATATAAAAAGAGTGAATATAAATAAAAAAATTGTGCCATTATTTATCATGTGGTACTTAATAGTTAAACCAGAGGCTCAGCAAGGCCTCTGACCTATGATGACCTTGAATATGTCGGATCGGTTTTTGAAATATAACTTTTGTTTTTCTTACATTTTACCGTCACTGGACCCGCCTTATCTGATTCTGTCTCATTGAGTGTCCGCAAAACTGGAAAGAACGAAATCGAATTCCGATATTTATAAACCTTGAAAAATAGTTAATCTGATATGACCTGGTGTCGATACCCAATGTTTTGTGGCTGGGTAATGAAGCTCAGAGCAACACCTTTCATTTGAGCACAAAAAAGTATTCCTAATCAAAGTATTTTTTAGTTACGAGGTTTTGGCCTATTTTGAAGCCCAGTTGCCCCAGTGTGCCTGGGTGCGATATAGCCTAGACGCTGAAGGCGCCCTATAAACCCCAATACACACACACTCGAAAGGGGCCCAGGACTTTGGAAGTTTAATGAAAGCCTCCTTGACGACCCTCAATACATAACATGTATTAAAGACTGCATAAATGAGCAAGTTAGCCAGTACGCACTTCCAATATATACTAATGAATTCCGATCGAACCCATTACATTTTTCTCAACTAGAATTTAGTATTGATATCAATCTTTTCTATGAAACTCTACTGATGATGATTAGGGGCCAAACAGTACAATATTCGAAGCGCAAAGCGCGGAGACAACGTAATGAAGAAACAAAAATTATGCAGGAAATTGGACGGTTAGAAAAGTTAGTTCCAAATGAATCTCCCGAAATTTACAACCATTTAGCAAGAGCAAAATACAGGCTGGAGGAAATACGAGCACCGAGAATTCAAGGATTTATTACTCGATCCAGGGTAGCATGGCACGAAGAGGGGGAGAAGTGCTCGAAGTATTTTCTCAATCTTGAAAAAAGAAACTCGATACGAAAATCAATAAATTGTTTAAAGAAAGGAGACCAGGTTATCACTAATAATCGACTAATTTTAGAAGAGTTTACTAAGCATTAAAAAAATACATAGAAACCCATAATCTGTTAGAGGCCTCGGGTTTTCTACAAAATACAATTGAGAATAGATTAAGCCACCCTCAGCAAATAGAACTAGATAAGCCAGTCACTCTCATCGAGCTTACGCATGCGTTGGACAGCATGAAAAATGGGCGTTCTCCAGGTGCTAATGGCTATACAGCATCATTCTTTAAACAGTTCTGGACCTTCCTTGGTCCTTTCCTGTTAAGAGTCCTGAACAACAACATAATGCAAGGGCATATGTGTAATTCATTTCGGGAAGGAATTGTTACTCTCATTCCAAAATCGGGTCAGGCAGAACATTCCCTGAAGGCATTTAGAGGCATATCCCTTTTGAACACAGATTTCAAAATTATTTCTACTGTCATTGCTAGCAGGCTTAAAAGCGTAATGGACACTCTTATCTCTCCGAGTCAGTCAGCATACATTAAAGGCCGATACCTAGGCGAAAATACGCGGCTGGCTTATGATGTCATTGATTACCTCAACAAGGAGGAGCAATCTGGCCTCATTCTTGCAGCTGATTTTGAGGCGGCGTTCGAGTCCGTTTCTTGGAGCTTCTTGAAAAAGGCTTTAGTATCCTACAACTTTGGACCGCAATTTAGATCACTTATTAACTTATTGTACCTAAATTCAGGAAATTTTTCTAGAGTATTGCTCAATGGATTTCTAGGGGATAAAATATTTTTAAATCAAGGTATTAGGCAGGGCGACCCAGCCAGCGGATATTTGTTCAACTTGGTAGTGGAACCTCTTGCTTCTCAGCTGAAAATGTCAACGCAATTCAGTGGAATCCAGATTGGAATCCGCAACGAATATGTTACCGAGATTCGCGTCTCCCAATACGCTGATGATCTGATCACGTTTGTCAAAGCCGACGAGAACTCTTTGACAGCAGTTATCACAGAACTGACAAGGTTCTCACACTTTTCGAACCTCAGACTAAACGTAAGCAAAGCGAAGTGCCTTCCAATCGGACCAATAAATGCAACACTGTGCAATAATACATTAGGCATCACCTTCGTGGACGAATTAAAGGTTCTGGGTATTAAGTTCAATAAAACAAATGATTCAGTAACTGAACATAACCTAAAAGAGAAAGTTGAGCCCATTCTTCACGAGATCACACAGTGGAGGAGACGAAATTTAACATTGATGGGTAAAGTAACTGTAATTAAATCATTGTTGATGTCTAAACTGGTACATATTTTTATATCATTACCAACTCCTTCCCCAAACATGATTCAGCGACTCAACACAATTTTTCATGATTTTCTTTGGAACAATAGAAGCGATCCAGTAAAACGTGCCAAATTATCACAAAATACAATGCATGATGGCCTACACGTCACAGACTTGCCCTCATTCATTAAAAGCTTAAAAGTCGGGTTGGTAAAACGCTTATATACCTTGGAACAGACATGGACGCTTCTCATTCGACGTATTTTGCCACCAGTGCAACAACTGCTTACCTACGGCGACATAAAGTTAAGAAAAGTTGTTAAGACAATTCAAAATCCATTTTAGTTGAACGTTTTAGAATCATGGGCAGAGTTCATTCAACTTTACAAACCTCCAGATGAGGATGTTCTTACCAGTAAACTATGGTTTTCTAATTTTACAAAGTTTAAAACCACGATTGTGAAGGATTGGGATGCTAAGGGTCTTCGATTCATCGGCGATCTCGTAAATACTGATGCTGCAAGGCCTTTCACGCATGCCGAGCTGCAACGTATTTATAATATACCAATGACTTTTCTGTGTTACCAGTCATTGATTCGAGGACTACCTAGAAATGTACAAAACTGTGCGAATAGTCTGAAATTCCCCCAGCCAACGTTGCCATATCAGATTGCACTTATTAGCAAAAATACAAACACGAAAAAATAGCCTACCGAGAATTTATTACCGATTTAAGAAAAAATATGAGCATTCCCATCAACTATGGATAAATCGATGGAGACAAGATGGCATAGAATCACCCTATGTTGGAAGTATGCTTGCCATATGCTTAACAACGAAGAGTACGTATTTGCAATCGTTTCATTTCAAAGTATTGTCGCGGATAACAGCTACAAATAGATACATTCACTCTATAGGCAGAGCTGAATCTGCGTTATGCACCTTCTGTTGCGAATCCATTGAAACCATAGAGCACCTGTTTTGGTCATGCCCAAAGACCCACATCTATATTAGAAACATCCAAAATCAGCTACGCGAGCAGTACAGTGTTACCTACCTTTTTCAGAAGCCAGACTGGTTTCTTCCCTCCCTTGAAAGCGGTAAACAAATTGATATTCTTATGGTGACGGTAGCCAAGTTGGTCATATTTAAAGCCCGTTTAACTAAACGACAACCAGCAGTGGCACATTTTATGCAGTATTTACGGTCAGAAGCCGAAAAAGAGGTAAAAGTTGCGAGGAAGAAGGATAGAATCGGGAATTTTTACGAAAAATGGGGAGAGATGGGGAGATTGGCCCTCCACCAGTCATAGCTCTCTGATGGCCGCAAAATATCACTTGAAATTGAAAATAGCGTCCGGAGTGTACTTTGTCTTTGCATTGTTGGAATGTAACTCACAAAGTGCATGCTGTCACATACATATACACATTACACAAGTACACAATTGCACACAAGCTGAAGCAATACGCGCATGCACGCACACACACACACACCATACTCACCCACACACACGTCACACTTCCAGTCCTGCACACAGTCCATACTCATAGTTACACGTTCTTACCCATACCAACAACCAAACACATAAAATGTCACTCTCCAAATCACAGGCTCTCTCGCTCCTACGTAAGACGCGTGTAGCGATTCACTCAGGTGAAGTAAAGTGAGAGATGTAGGTGTAACGCTGGAAGAGTGTTTTTGAGATGAAACTTTGTATGGAACATATAACTGAAAAAAGTCCAGTGAGGCCTGCTTCGCTGGGAAGCGGCCGAAAACTTTTTTGTAAATATCATCCTCATTATGAAGTTGTCAAGTGTGCATGGGCATTAACCCTCGCCCCGTTGGGCGGCCATCGATGGCCCCCTAAGGTTTTTTTCGGGATGGCAGAAAAACGACGGGACGCAGTGCCACGGTTAAGGGCTCTATCTCTCCCCATAATTTTCCCACCATCTATGAAACTTTTTTCCCTGGGTCACCCAAGGTCAGGTCACCAGGCGAGGTTAACCAAGGTCACCTCACTTCAATTTTTGCGCTCTATAAGAGCTACATTTCTTAGTCGA
Organism: Lepas anatifera; assembly: GCA_034440635.1. Lineage (NCBI taxonomy): Eukaryota > Metazoa > Arthropoda > Thecostraca > Lepadidae > Lepas > Lepas anatifera. Next base: position 83,365 of record JAOTON010001280.1, read on the forward strand.
TTGTTTTGAAACTTCCTACACTTTAAGATCTCTCCAGGGTCTACAAGGTGTTTATCCGGGATTTTTCGATTTCGTGACCTAAAGTCAGGTGACGAGGTGGGGAAAAGCTGTCTTATGATCAGTGTCACGTCACAAAAACGATTGCAAATGCTCAGCTTGCTCAGAAAAGCGTTCTTAGACACCCCTTTACGGATCCCAGGGGCCATATTTTCCTTTGGCTTTTCCAAAGTCATCCAAGGTCACCAGGGGTCAAAAACAGTATTTTAACAATAACTGTTGATCTAATAAAGCTAGAGCGATGAATCAAACATTATCGTGTATGTCTCGTCACTGGCTTTCATTCGATACACGGGAAGGTTACTTTCTGACCTTTCGTGACCTTAGGTCATATTAGGTCACAAGGTGACCTCTGGAGGTCAAACTTCTGGCGGGAGGCCATTACGTTCCACATAGCGAAAAAGGTCTGCCCATTTCCTACCAAATGTACTATACCAGATTTTAAGAGCACTATTGTCATAAGAGTTATGCTCAGTTTTCTTAAGCATTGCGTATTTTAGTGAAAATAGCCTCTCGTGACCTAACTTGACCTCTGGAGGTCAAACCATTGACCTGAGCGCTTACACATAAAAAGTAATTTCCTACTGAATTCACGCAAGCTTTCTATTGCACTTTGCAGATTTGCGCTAACCCCCATATTTTCTGAGTTTGAGGGGGGCCATCGATGGCCCCTGGTGGGGCGAAGGTGGTGCCGGACCCCCGGTGGGGCGCGGGTTTAATAGATACCTACGGTTGAAACGCACACTCCGGTGGTTAATTTGCAAGCTCAAAACTGGTCGAGCCTATTGTGCACAGATTCAATTGCAGGGAAGTGTACCTGTACCTGAGCCTGCCTATAGTAAACACGTGCATTGACGGGGGTCTGAGCCGCCTTCGCTTTGACAGGGGGAGGGCGGGTACCCGCCCCCTAAGATATCAAGAACCACGCTAGATAGCGAAAAACGGTAAACGGTGTTGGGTAGCCCATCCACTTTTCTTTTGAAAATAGTCGGGCCATTTTTTTTAGGTCACATCTAAGGTCACTAGAGGTCAATACATGCCGTCATAGGGATAACATGCAGACGTAGGTTTTTGGTGAGCAAGTAAAGATAGAGGAAACAAATTTTACACCATTAGAATCCTCGCAGCAAGCTGAATCCAATTATGTATAATATGACCTTGTTAGGTCAAATCAGGTCACATAGGGAATTTGACCTGACCTGAGGTCAGGTCAAAGTCAAACTATGTAAAATTCATATCAAAAGAACTGCAAATACCAGGAAAATATAATGGTGTTAAAATAAACGCTCTATCACCATCCATTACTAATTTGTTCAGTTAAAACCATTTTTCCCATGTATTTCCAAGGGAGAGGTCATGGTTTGTATCTGACCTTAGTTATACAGGAACACATTTTAGACAACTCGGTGGTTCCATTATGTGATATGAGTTTCAATCGGATAAGTTCACCCTTTTCTGACCTATGCTGTCCTAAACTTTTTTAGGTCAAGTCATTTGACCTGTACTGGTGACCTGACCTGAGATGACCTAACGTTAAAACTTTGTAAGAAGTCGTAAAAATGATCAGGGAAAAAGCATGCAAAGTACGGTGGCGATACGCGCCGCCGTTTTTCTGCTATCTCCAAAAACACGAGGGGCGGGTACCCGCCCCCACGTCAATGCGCGTGTTAATCGCTATTGAAAAGCCCGTTATCACAACTTGTGGCTCTCGGTGGGTGTATTACGTGATATGAAAACATTTTTTTGGGCTTATCGACGCACCAACTGCCAGGGTCATATGGCGTCGTCAACTCTTTCCCTGTTGGAAGGGTTTCTTGAGAGCCAGCTTGCTCCTTGTTCAGGAAGCCGCCGGGCCTTGAACCCGGGTCGGCTGAATAGAAGCCAGCTACGGTGACCACTCCACTACAGCACCCCCGATATGAAAACATTAGATCAGTAGATAACTAAACCTGTTTTCACTGGTGCCATTCGAAGTTGTTCAGATGAGGTCACTTGCTCTTGTCTGGTGACCTGACCTGAGATAGCATTAACTGTAAATTTTGAGCAAAGTCAGGCAATCAATCAAGAAAAGGGTGTGCGAAGAGCGACTGCACTTTGCGCTGCGCTTTTCTAGGGGCGTCAGAAAAACCCGACGAAGGGATGTTCAAACGTCCTCCCCGGGCGAGGATTGATGGAATAGTAAAGTCCTCTGCTACTCTGGGAAGGGCCATTAAAATCCTAATGGAAATTAATTTTTTCTGAT
>JAOTON010001281.1:0-150000 GCA_034440635.1 Lepas anatifera
TATGTAACATACATCAACTGTATCGGGAACGTTAGTTTCCCTTCTAAAAACACAAACATTGTAGCATCTTTTGTGAGACTTTTCACCGTCTTTTCGCCAGGACACAACCATAGCCCCAGGAACTTTTTTCCCAGTTGGGAGGGGGGGGTGGGTGGGTGGCAAAAGTTTTCACCACTGGTGGGGGTCTATTATGATTCGGCCTATCAGTTGATTTTGTGTGGGTGGGTGTGTGTGTGTGTGCGTGTGTGCGTGCGTGTGCGTGCGTGCGTGCGTGGTGCGTGCGTGCGTGCGGCGGTGCGCGTGGGTGTGGGTGTGTGAACTAATACTCCATGTCTAAACCAAAACTAAGATGAAAGAAATAAAAAGGCGGATAAGGATAACAATGAGCTAAAAAAGTCAGGAAGGGTAAAACACAACGTTTCTGTCCAGGAAAATCTTCAGGTGGACTACGCCTGCATGCAACTAGATGCATCTGGACAATACTACACGCATCTCTCTTACAATGCAGCTAAAAATGTGCACACACACAATCCCAACTTGAAAAGACTAATCAGCTTGGGAAATTTCACTTATATTGAATCCTGCTATGTCCAAGTGGGATACCAGTTCTGGTTCAGTACCCACAGACAAAATATTCAAATTTCTCTCTCAGGAGTCATTCTGTTCTGCCAATTATTGCAGCTCATTGCAAACATCTCAAATTTAGTACATAGTCCCACCTAATTATTTTTTACCTATTTCTTTACTATTTTGTAAGTTAAAGAGGCTCAGTTTCCATGGGCGAGAGGCGATTCGGATAGACCTGAGAATCCAGGATACAGTGAACAAGGTTTCTATGGCACTTTTGCTTGGACTAGGAGTTAGTGATCATCTCATTCTCGAGTTAACTTACAGATGCTACTGTATCAAATCAAATCAGATCAAACTGATCAAATGGAGCTGTAACCGATAGAACACTTCAATCTTAGATTTGTCAACATTTCTGGTGCACCATTGAGGTTTTCTTTCACTCCCCCTTCACATATTTTAAAAGTTCTGTTTATGGCTTAACTGCTCTGTTGATGAATTTGTTAATGATTTTTTTTGTATGTGGATTTACAAGATTTGGATTGAAGAATGGTTCCCATTGCCATAAGCTCTAACCATATTGTGATTGCATCCGAAAACTAAGTGTGGTCACTCTCAAGACTGTGCATGGAAACTAGGTCTCTTATACAAAAACAAGTACTGCAACTCAATATCCTACAAAATCACTCCTAGAAGTTAAGCAATCTTGACAGCTGGAAATAGCTCACTGCTTGTGCCCAAGACACATCAGATATGGAAGTTTGCACAAGTTAGCGTCTCAAAAATTCACACTAAGTTTTTGGATCACAACTGCAACAGGACGAGAAAAATTACAATTTTCTCTTACACCGCGGAAAGAAATTTTTGGATCACTCGATGCAGCCTTGATATCAGGGTCTACATGCCAAACATCTAAGAGAACACACCCAGAAAAAGGAACGTGTTCCAGCATATACTACAGTTGATGTTGCAGCAGTTAAAAAAACATAAGCACTACTGAAACCTTGCCCAGGTTTAACTGACTTCATCTCACTTCATCTCTCTTTTGATATACAGAGTGCAATATAGATGTTGCTGGTCTTCAAAATAAAGCAAACCAGGCAACCAGAGTTGTTAGGCAACCAAAATCAGTCAGTGTGGAGTCAGAATACAAACTTACGTGCCTAGATTCCCTAGATTGAGCTTTTGACTATCACTCATGAAGGAAGGGAGGCTTCACCACAAATTGGACCCCAATCACTTGTTTTAACAGCCTGCAAGAACTGACTCTATTCGGTGAGTTCACGTTTTTGGCACACAAATATGGCCCAACACGCAGTATCTTGATTATTGAGGAACAAAACTACGTTTTCCTTAAAAAAGATCAGAGAGAGAGAGAGAGAGAGAGAGAGAGAGAGAGAGAGAGAGAGAGAGAGAGAGAGAGAGAGAGAGAGAGAGAGAGAGAGAGAGAGAGAGAGAGAGAGAGAGAGAGAGAGAGAGAGAGAGAGAGAGAGAGAGAGAGAGACAGAGACAGAGACAGAGACAGAGACAGAGACAGAGACAGAGACAGAGACAGAGACAGAGCCAGAGACAGAGACAGAGACAGAGAGCGAGAGAGCGAGAGAGAGGGTTAGGGACTGACTGCAATCAATCTCGTAAGTTTTCGTGGCTTAAATCACGTCTGCTGCAAAACCAAAGTGTCTAAATAGCTTTGCAACAAACTAAATGCATCCGATACCTAATTGTTGTCAATTTCTATTGAAAACTGAGTGAACAAAAAGCCCAGAGTTTGCCGCTATTATGGAGCGCCCATATTTAGTCCTGGTTTAGAAGAAGTTTGGAAGAATCTACCAGTTTCTCCTAAACGATAGATACAAAAATACATTTAACATTCTTTTTGAGTTTTGGCTACTGTTTGTACCATGTTTGAACCACTTTTTTTTAATTTTGAAGAAAAATTGTGTAATTTCAGCAATATTTCTGCATTTTTGCTCTGCTTATCTAGCGGCTTGCACTACTAAACTTTGGTGTACCCGTCCTCTATTAGCCTGGTTGCTTCCATCGGCGCTGTTCATCTTCCGGGACTTGGGAGAGCGTGGCTCCTGTAATCAGAGGCGTAGCCAGGATTTCGCTCAGGGAGGGGCGGCGCCCCGAAAAGGGCCCCTGCGACAGCTTCAAAAGGGCCCTGATGGGTAAAAGGGCCCTGCTTGTTACAGAATAGAGTGCCGAAGAGGGCTTAAGAGGGCCCTGTATGGTACAAAATGTCAAATTTGGCCACAGAGCGTAGTGCAGGCGAGCCGCGCTTCGCGCGGCTCGTGTCCTCAGGGGGCCCTTCGGGCCCTCAAGAGGGGCGGCTGTCCCTGCCGCCCCCCTTTGCTACGCCCCCGTCTGTAACTGCGGGTTAGGGTGGGTCATACTCATGAGAAAATTAAAATATCCGTATTTTAACTGTGCACTACGATCTTATGATGCAACTTTCAATTTTAAGAAACTTTCTTCAAATAAATTTTTGTCAGAAATTACTTAAAATGTCGCAAAAACGCACCTTTGTTTTTGACGTTAGGGATGGAGAAGTAGTTGGATAATTACTGGTCTCAGGCAACCACGGCACAGCCTGTTCTCTTCTGCTACAGTTTTTCTTTCATTCAATGACATTCTATTGAATCTGTTACAGGCTTCGACGCTGTGATTGTAGCTGCAGATGGCGCACTTGAGTCGGCTACTTCCTGCACTGGTAGAACGAGCGATTGTCCTTGTGTTTTGCTGTGTGTTGGTCGTACCTTGCTGACACTGCAGAACAGCTGTCTTGCCTGAGCCACACACATCCGCAGTTGACTGGAATGTATGAACTTTCTTGTCCATTATAGGTCTTGTCTTCCTCCCAGACCGTTCCACATGCCCGTCAACCTGTACACTGACAGGACCACACGCCACACGAGCTTCAGTGTTAATGAAGTCCACAAACACCGCAAACGATGGATATTGTGGTGGCGAACGTGCATTATGGCCATATATGCATGTATCAACAACCCTCTTCCACCTATCAGTTATGTATCTAGGAAGCTTCTTCAACACAGACTGGACAGTGTGCGGATCATCCAGCACCTTCATGCCTTCGATAGCTGAAGAAGCCATATGGCAGTACTTAAGAAGATCAGCTAGCTGTCTGAGCGCCTTACCATCTCTAGGCCTCCCAACGGGCCATTCTCTCAGTCGACTAGTGTACCTGCTTGATAGAATGAAGTCATTCCCGTACCGGTCTAAAAGTTTCTGCTTTGCTTTCGTGTAGGCGTTGCTCGACCTGAGGTGAAGCAGCCCCATGATAGCGTTGTGCGCCTTACCTGCCGTGTATTTCCCGAGGAGATGCAGACGCTCTATGGGAGAGGCTGTCCTGTGCTCTACATTCGTCTCGAACGCCTTGAGCCAAATAGGGAAGTCTTCGACGTTTCCACTGAATACATCTGGCTCGAGCACGGGTTGTGAGTTCAGCTTACTTTGATCGACTATCGCGTTTGCCAAACAGGAGATCATATCACCATTACCTGTTGCAGCTACCTTTGCACCAGTACATCCTCTTGATGTCCTTATCAGAGCAGGGTCGATCACATGACTGATCTCTGCTGCTGACTGTAGGGTTGGCTCCACTGGCCTGTAAGTAGAAGGTTTCTCTAACTCCAAGTTTTGATCCCCTTCTTCCACTTCAAATACCTGCAATGCTTTGCTCTTGGCTTGAAGAACGTTCATTTCGGTTTCTATTTCAAGTTCTTCAATTTTCTATGCTAGCTCTTGCTGCTGTTTTTCAATGGCTAGACGCTTCTTCATTGCCAGCGACTTTGTCTCCAATTCAGCCTTTTTCTGAGCGTCTTCAAGTTTCATCAGGCTGATCTTGGACTTCACTGAGCACCTGTGAGATCTGGAAGATCTGGAGGGAGCAGGCTGTGGAACTGCATTTGAAGCTGCTGTTGCTGCACATTCGACCTCAACAACTTTTTTCATTGCTGCTTCATTTGGTTTACTTCACTCAGAGTGCATTTGTGTGCTACATCATGTTCAGCTAGGGCATCAACTGGTAGGAGCGCACGTAGGTCACTTTCAGTCTGCACAAACGTCACGTATGAGCGCTTCCATTTTGCGAAATCGTTAGATACACTTACAGTTTCTGCACCATCTTCCAATCTCCCGATGATGTTGTTTCCCATGGTCTCCAGCACCTTCCTACACTGTATGTACAGTTTCTGCTTGACCCTCAAGGTTGTATTCAATGCCAGATTCAGTAGGCCTGAGCTTTCTCCCACTCCTTGACCTTGCTTCTGTGTCAGCTGTGTCTGTGTTCATTGTGCAGCGAGGGGATCAGGTCAAGTAAGCATCAGTTGTTTGGTAAAGTCACCATTAGTGGGTTGATCTAGCTACAGTTTTTGGATCACGTGGGGCTTAAGCCATTTCTATGGGACAATAGGATGTGTTACTTAAAACATATGGGAGAGTTTTTACTGATACTGTCTACAGGATGCTCATTGCAGTGGGAAAACAGCTTGGGTTTTCTATTATCTATATTGTACGTGAGGTACCGTAAAAACCTGCGTGTGGACGGAACAAAGTGTGTTAGAAAATGAACGCCGAAATACGGGCTGGTCTGTTCACAATTCTCACACACACAGACACATCCACCCACACACACACAGTAACACTTACGTGCCCAAGAAAAATGCGGAACAAAATGTTAGCAGGAACTGAGCACGGGGTATTCAATGTTGATTGCAATACGAAATACAGCAGGTCAATCATTACGAAGACATGTTATCACGTGCGTTTGAAGCGTGGCGGTTAACAGAGAAAGAGAAGAAAACAAGCCATATCTCCAGGCATGCTTACTCTTTCCGGGCTTGCTGGGCAACTCAGTCAATGGGATGCAGGTTACTCCATGCAGTGGCTTTGCATTTAGGCTTATCACATTGACAGTATCATAATCCACGTGCGATCTGAAAAAATGAAGAAAGCACGTTACATTCCGATCGCAACAAAAATAGTCATTCCAGGCCTTGGCTTTCCTCTTCTTCAGTATGTTTGCTTCTGGTTTGAAGTATATCTTGTTTGTCTGCCGTCTTGGTTCCAAAATAGTGATGCACTCTTCGACCATGCGTTCCAGGACTGGTACGAAGGTAATATATGGGGCATTCCACCATAAATCGACCAAGGCATAAACCCTACTATTTTTAATTTCCTCAAAAATTGATATATGGAGACTCACAAGGGCGTAGAATCCACCCATGGCACCCGAAAAATTATTTGAAAATTGGTTTGAGAGAAATAGACTCCGGCAATTTTTTGAAGGCAATTATATAGGCGTTGATTAGAATACCTATAACTCGAAAAGTTTTCGAATGATTTCTAAAAATGTTGTAGTCTGAGGATGTAAATTTTACCAGCAACATTTTGATTATCTTCAATTTTGAAATTAAAAAACTGTAAGTGACCTCATGAACTAGTTTCATAACGGTGACCTTAACCCGTAGTGCAGTGAAATTAAAACTCTCTTGAAAGCGTTTTGACGTATGGTAGTGGTCTTTCATATCAAATAATAGAAATGATGGCTTTCGAAATACATATACTACTTTTAGCTTCATATATATAACACTAGGTGTCACTGTGGAGCTATGCTAGCGTAACTCATGTTCTAATTGACTTGCAACCTGCAACTAGCCCTGATTGTGGATGCAGCTAGACGCCCAGTGGGGTGGATGGGGGGGCTACACGAACTAAGGGGACCAAGTCATAACCACCTGTGCAATACTATCTTAGTACAGTGGGGGAAACTGTGGTCAGCGTTCCCAAGAATGGCTACGTTCCCAACAATGGGAACAATGACCCATTTTTGGAAACGCATTTTCCATCGTAGATTCAAACTGGAATTTCAGACAGCTTGAAACGAATAAAGGCGTATATCTACCGAATTATTTCTATGTCAACTTTCCGGACTTAATATGAATGGTGGCCATAGGCGGATCCAGGGGGCAAAATGGACACGTGCCCCATAGGCGGATCCAGGGGGCAAAGGGAGTTTGTGCCCCCCCGATCGACCCTCGGCGCCCCCTGAAATGGTCACGGTGCCCCCTGAAATGTAGCTGCCCACCCCCCCCCCAGGATGCGAAAATCGGCTCCCACCGATAGGATTTTGCGCCCATCTGATAGGGTTTTCCGGTAAAGAATGGCGCCCCCGGGAAGGTGTCCCCCGACCGGTAATCCTGGATCCGCCTATGATAGCGGCCCAAGGATAAAGGCCTACCCCTGCAAGAAGCAGTCTCAAAGGAGTAGAAGGAGGCATAGGCGGATCCAAGTTTATTTTTCGAAAGGGGGCGTCATCCGAGCAGGGGGTGCCAAATTCTATCACAGAGCGGCCAATTCCCACATCCAGGACTTCTTGGGGGGGAAGGGCTAGGGGCTCAAGCATCTCCCGCCATTGCCTTCGATCAGTCTCCGCGTATGTTTTTACTGCATGCACTCTGATATCTTGAGGGGGGAGCTTGAGACTCTAAGCAACACCTATTAGGTGTGCGCAAAATCTTATTGGATTTTCGCATCCTGGGGGGGGTGGGAAGCGATATATCAGGGGGCGCCATCGACCTTTCAGGGGGAGCCGTGACCATTTCAAGGGGCGCCAAGGGTCAATGGGGGAGGGGGGTTGCGCCGAGGGTCGATCAGGGGGGTCACCGAGGGTCGATGGGGGGCGCCGAGGGTCGATGGGGTGGGGGCGCCGAGGGTCGATGGGGGGGCGCCGAGGGTCGATCGGGGGAACGTGCCCCTCTTTCCCCGCCTGGATCTGCCTATGAATGAAGCACCCCAGTAGAAAATATCGAGTTGATGCATCGGCTAACCATAATTCATCAAAACACTACGGAATAATTCGAACAATCTTGGGGACAAAAACTACAGGATCTAAAAACTTCCTGATACAAATCAATATAAAAAAGCTTAGAAAATGCGAAAATGCCACTTTTAAGCACTACTTACTTCCTAAACAGACAAAAGGCACGATTTTCCTCAATTTCATCATTGGTCAGCACATGGTGAGCAGCAACTGCGTGACGCCAAGAAAATGTTTTTGCAGTCTACAATTTTTGAATTTTGTTTTTCTACTATTATTTTTCATTGTCTTTCCCCGAAAATTATCTAAAAAATATTACCTGTCTGGCTGTACAGTTTGAGAGCAATCTTTCCATCGTTCTTTACCGTTGGGGCTGGATCGAGCAGTTTGGACGAATATTTGAGGGACCGTTCAAAGACAGATTTTCTAATTCAAAGTAGAACTCCCCCTCGAATTTTAAGGAGAGCTAAAATTGACCAGGTAGAAAGATTCCCCGTATCTTTTCTAAGCTCCTGTTGTGTTTTCTGAAAACATCGTTCTGGGCGTTCCCATCCTTGGGAACGTGCGTTTCCATTTATGGAACAAGCGTTCCCGAATATGGGTCAATATTCCCATTATTGGGAACGTAGCCATTCTTGGGAACGCTGACCACAGTTTCCCCGCTGAGTAGAGTCCTAGGTCAGCTAAATGGGCACGGACTAGTTGAAGAGGATCAAGACAAAGTCAGGGGTCAAAACCAACTGCATTGCTTGTCTCGGGAGTCCCGAGTATTGTCTCAGGACCACCCGATTCTGTTCTCAGCAAATTTCTAGATGTTGATCTGCGGGACTCCCGAAAGTGGACCTTCCGAGTGCTGGCCTCACGGACCCTCCGAGTGCTGGTCCCAGTCCCCCCCCCACCCCGAGTCGTAATGATGGGGCTGGGAGTGCTGACCTCTGGGACACCGTATCAGGCGCAAAGGATTCTTTATTTTTGTGGATGAGGACCCGAGTGCTGGCTACCGGCCGGTCTTGGCAATCTCAAGGCCCGACGTGTTAGCCAAAGGCCCCTAAATCGTGGTCGAGGGCTGCCCCGAACGCTGGTCTCAGATCAGTCTAAGGCCCCCTCCCGCCTAAATCTTGGTCGAGGATGAGCACGAGTGTAGGCTTCTGGACCATCCCCCAATTTTAGTTTAGGGTCCCTAAATGTTGGTCTGGGCTGCCTCGAGGCATGGTCACTGAGGCACAGTCGTGGTCAAGGTGCGGTATCTATATATAAGGAGTTTGCCTTTTTGTGTACGGGGTAGAGCATTTAGTGTCGACTGGAGCCCACCGCGGGCTCCCTAAAAATGTGATCGTCCTCCCTCCCTCGAGCTCGCGGCGGGACCCATGATGTATCGGATATCTGGCGTTGCATCCCGTAACAGCAAAAGACCCCATTATAATGGCATTGAACCAGAAATGGCAGCAAACCCCACACAACGCGTACCCGGCTCAGTGCTGTAGGGTGGACGAATAGTGGCTGTTGGCACGCAGCGTGACCTGCAACTTCAAAAATTGAGCCACCCGATTGTGGGATCAAGTATGGGGGATTTCAATTACCACCTGATGGGCTAATGTGGTAAATGAAAGTTCAACAATAATCGTGCATTGGTTTAAGCTTGCAGCTGCTCTCGCTTCATCACAACCCATTGCCGGGTGAAACGAAAAGAATAAAGTGGATGGCCTTTGTCACATCATCTCCTATCTTGAATCCCACATATTCTAAACATTATGTAATGTTTTTTTCTTGAACGTCGAATTATAAGGCAAGATATTTTGGAAGTGGTCTTGGGTTTTATGACATCAAAGTATGGGCTGATGCCTTCAGATCATAGAGCATCTTGTTGATGCGCCTTTTCCAACTGTCTCTCAGGAGGCCACCTCGCACGAGGGCAGCAAGGGCTCACGCGCCATCTTCTTGAAGAACGGTCTGGTGTTTACCACCGGGTTCAGCAGGATGTCGGAGCGGCAGTACTCGCTGCGTGCGCCCGGACACCTCAGCGACCCCATCGTCATGGTGGAGCTGGACACCAGCAACGGAGTCATGTTCCCACTGTACGACCCCGACACCAACCTGGTCTACCTCTGCGGGAAGGTACGTCATCTCCTCTGGCTCTGCTTGGACGCCCAAGCACCTGCCCCTATTGTGGTGGAATCTTTTATGAAGGGTGGTGTTTAGGGGTGTGACGTATTCTGTGAGGGCTCTTGCTGGGTTACGTTTCCACAATTACTTCCTTTTATTCTGTGGTGACCCCTGCTGGAATACGCCCGGTAGCTGAGTTGGCTTTGAGCGTTTGGCGTTAGAGCGTTTGGCTCCGGCCCGCTGCTCAGAAACTTGTAGTGGCAGTTGGATCGGTTCCGTTGAGACGCTCCGGCTCTCAATAGCCGACAGAGGTCGGCTGGCAAATGACTGGTGAGAAGGTGACCTCAGCGAGGTGGCCGTCCCTGTGCTTTGTTGGACGTTAAACTTTGTTTTCTACTAAGTCCCTTCATGACTTCAGTTAGACTCCGACTCAAAAACCGAACGGGGAACATCTTGGACAAAATTAAAGAAAACGAAACGTTTGCAGTATCGCCGTCTTCCACGGGAGCTCTGGGTATTGGGTGACTTGCTCGTCAACATAGCAGCACAATGCACAGTGGTCGGAAACGGCCTCACGGCCACCTAGGTGTTTATTCATGTTCATTTTGCTACAGCGCTGAAACGGCCGAACCGATCCACCCCAAATTTTCAGCAGGTCTTGCTGAATCAATTGCACTGGGAGAAATATACTTCAATTGATTCACTTAACACAGGCACTGGAGAGGGGCCGGCATAACGCGCACTGGAGGGGGCCTGGCAGGCCTCCCCTAAGATCTCAGAAATTAAGAGACGCAGAAAAACTCCGTTTGGAGGGTGGGTGGGGCTATAGTGATCTGCATCATGACCAATTCTCATTGACCTAAGTCAATATCTTCAAGGTCAAACGATGTCATAAATGTCAAATCTTGGCCATGCTGGGGACCTATTAGGAAATACCGTTATTAAGCGGGAAAATGACGGGAATAAGCTAAAGGCATACCAGGTTCGTAGAGGGAAGGTCGCAAAAAACTTTTCTAAAATTTGGGGTCAAGTTCATCCAAAGTCATTGACCTATTAGGGCGCAATATGGTATACTACCGATAATGTACACTTTGACTAACACTATTGCCACTGTTTGGTGGCAAATGGGGATTGACATTTAAAATTACCTTTGACCTTAACCGTTGACATTGGTCTTTACATTGAGGTACCTGAACTATTACGTCATAACATAATACGCGTCCGACCGGTTACCGTCATTTGACCGGAAGCGCTGGGGTCAATGGCCTTGAAAATTCTGATATGACCTTGACCTGTGACCTTTGACCTTAACCTAGACCTTCATGTGAGGTGACCTTGACACATTATTCTGGTTATATGACGTTATGATGTCACCACTCGGTATCCAATGCAAGCGAACTGGTCCTACCGCGCGATTGTGGCAATCTCAAAATGCAGGTCAAATCTCAAAACGCAAAATGCAGCCTATACGTCGCAAAATTTTGGCCGATTTTCTAAATTTCTTGACCAATCAACGTGCCGTTAAATTTTCTCGAATGTGGCCTAATGTCGTTTTTCGGCTCTACGAGCTGTTCTTACGCCACCTCGGAAACATTGGTGAGGGAGCCTCCAAAGCCCCCTCCAGTGCGCGTGTTAGCAAAGGAATTGACCTAACCGGACCCTTAACGACCTGGTCAGATGTGCTGGCTCCGCATGCAGAAGGGCATACTCAGGCTCTTCTCAGACTAATCGTCTAATCGGGCTAAAACAAAATACATATTGCCATTCGGAACCCCTGAGTGAAATGAGTTTGTGAGCTGCTTAATATTTGCTACCCTCGTTTAAATTGATGTCCACAGAAGTCACAAAACGTCAGGTTGAATGATATCATGAAAATATGGGTTTTTCTCATATATTCAGACGGCAGGAATATCAAGACAGTAGTTTGTATCAGTGTACCCCTCTCATCATAGCATGTCGAATCATGTGCAATATGAGCATGGTTTATGCATGGGTGACCTTGACCAAGGGAGGTTCTGGGAAAGGTCAATTAAAACCTATGAGCTTACAATGAATATAATGTACATAAATGTGAGCAATACGATATGAGAAGCACCATATAGGCACCTCCCTCACCTCGCGGGCGGCCCGGTACAATTTACACTGTGGACAAGTTTGCGCACATTTGTGCACTTAGCTCTCTTCAAGCCACAACGGAGAATTACTTGATTTATGTTTCCACAAAAAAGCTAATTGGCAGAAACGTAACTTTTTCTTTGTCTTTTCAAAGTTAGCAACTAGTTTGTAAAGGTGAATTTATGAAAGGGGTAATTAAAACGCAGATTATATACATTTATCAAAATTCAAATATACACATAACGCTTATCACCTTAAAGCTGACATTATGAGGAACATTTTGATACTCATTATTTTTTAGCCTGACTCAGTTTTGACGTTTATTATTCAAAGTTAAAAACTCGGATCTAGCATATAATAATTGTTGGGGTTTAACGACGCACCAACTGCCAGGGTCATACGGCGTCGCCAACACTCACCCCTAATGGAAGGGATTTTGGGGATCAGGTCGACTTATTCAGAGGCTTCGCCGGGACTTGAACCCAGGACCAGTGGCTTAGAAGACAAGGGTGCTATCCACTAAGCCACCTCATCCCCCACTCGGATCTAGCAGACGCATCGAGTGCCTTACTGCTGGATTTCATCATCACCCTACTTTGATGAGTAATAAGTGCATCTTTCAACCAAATTAGCTTGATAATAGTGGTCATTCAGAACACTCTGAACAATTTTCTTCACATTGGCAGCCATAAAACCCCTAAATTCTAAATTCCGAAAAATGTCACCGTGGCCACCCACGACAGCGTTTCCGACCACAATGCAATGGGCCGACGTGAAGAGTGTAGGCAGGGAGCCGACGCTTCGAATGCTCTGTATTTCGAGTGAAAAAGTTGCAATTCAGGCTGAGTCGACGCACTGGTTTCGTTATTTTCGTGATCATACATTTTTGAACGGCATACAAGCCTCAGTTGAATAAAATCGCCACTTCTTGGCAATATCGCTTCAGAAACTCAGGCATTTCCTAATGTCTGAGGCCGGGTCTACCAAATAGCGTTGGACCTTTTTGGACGTATTTTAGGCTGTATTTTGGTCACCACTGGTGGAGGCATCTTACAAATGAAGCCGACGAAACCACTTCCTTGGTGTTGACATGATCATATAACTAGAGAAAATCACTGTAAACTGTTTGATCATTGTTTTCTAGACTGAATATGAATCTAGCAGTTTGTTTAATTCCATTGATATTGATGAAATGTCGCTGGATTTCGTCCAACAACGAAATCCGGCTTCTAAAAGCCCCCTAAAGTGGAAAGCATGACCATACAGTGGACTCTTGAAGACTAGGTTATAAAAAAATCGGACGCCCTACGACGCGTTCTTTTGCAACTCCTGGCGCGCTGACCTGGGTGTGATGCGCGACTCCCTGCCTCAGTTGAGAGCGGAGTAACCTCAGTTCCTGGAGTGCCCCAGAGCACACATGGGACCCGAGCATTTTGCTTCTCTTGCACTGCTTTTTTTTGCCTTGAGAAGACAGTGACCCGGAGCTCTGTTGACAACAGTCAACCTTGACACCAGTACCCCTCCCCTCCTCATCCCTCTGGACATGTCCAGCGCCAGGGCAGCCATAAAACGGGTCCTCTACCTATCCTACAACACATCCCCTCAGATGAAGCTTAAAAATCCTTGAATTTCTCCTGAGAGCGGGCCGGATCAAACGCCCGAGGAGATGGACGGCGGTCAGAGATACCGTGCACCCCCACAAGCCACCAACACGCCATCACAAGGACCGTAATAGGTGGGACCAGCGCACGGTGTCTGAACTCGGGTGGGCAAGTCAGTGCTGACCAAAGACACACTGAAAGAGTGTGGGCTAACCGCCGACGTCCAATGCCCGGATTGCAGTGAAAAGAACTCCGCCTCACGCCAACACATATGGGGTGGCCCTCTACCCAACGCGCAACACATCCTCTCAGATGAAGCTTAACAATTGTTGAATTTCTCTGGAGGGCGGGCCGGACCAGACCACCACTGGACCGAAGCCCGGATGCGACCGCCACGGAGGCCGCTCTGTGACGTGAATAAGAAGAAGCAACGTAAGTTTAGGCGGTCATGGACCTCCCAAAGAGGAAAAAGACTTGATATATTTCCATAGGTATTCAGTGCGCCGTCCTGGCTCACGCCGATTTCGACATAACGGGCCGCTCCAAACTGGATCCAGTCGGCTCTAAACGGAAATTTGGATAGCAGTGGAAACATGTTCGAAAAATGATTTTTTTCAGGAAACATTTGCAGTGCTCAGTGGGTATTGGCTGAAACGGTGTGCTACTCGCTTCTAGGATGAGGAATGACGCAGTACATTCACGTCGACTTTTCAAAGGTAGCCGACCACCTGGTTCAGTGCTGTACAATAGGAATATAGAATGCACCTCCTAAGCTCAGGGGGTAACGTAAGGTACCAGTTACATCAGCTACCTCGGTGGTCGGCTTCCGTCAGTATCTGACTCCAGTCCCTGATCTTGGCCTGGTTTAATCATTATAAGTGTCTTTTTCGTGGTCTCCCAACTTTGTCTGTTTTTTTTTCGTGTCTCCCTCCTGGACTCAAACGATTTCAACAATATTCAACACCCGGCAGAGGCAGTGTTCAGCCCTGCTGAGGCCCGGCAGAGGCGGTGTTCAGCCCTGCTGAGGCCCGGCAGAGGCGGTGTTTAGCCCTGCTGAGGCCCGGCAGAGGCGGTGTTCAGCCCTGCTGAGGCCCGGCAGAGGCGGTGTTCAGCCCTGCTGAGGCCCGGCAGAGGCGGTGTTCAGCCCTGCTGAGGCCCGGCAGAGGCAGTGTTCAGCCCTGCTGAGGCCCGGCAGAGGCGGTGTTCAGCCCTGCTGAGGCCCGGCAGAGGCGGTGTTCAGCCCTGCTGAGGCCCGGCAGAGGCGGTGTTTAGCCCTGCTGAGGCCCGGCAGAGGCGGTGTTCAGCCCTGCTGAGGCCCGGCAGAGGCGGTGTTCAGCCCTGCTGAGGCCCGGCAGAGGCGGTGTTCAGCCCTGCTGAGGCCCGGCAGAGGCGGTGTTCAGCCCTGCTGAGGCCCGGCAGAGGCGGTGTTCAGCCCTGCTGAGGCCCGGCAGAGGCGGTGTTCAGCCCTGCTGAGGCCCGGCAGAGGCGGTGTTCAGCCCTGCTGAGGCCCGGCAGAGGCAGTGTTCAGCCCTGCTGAGGCCCGGCAGAGGCGGTGTTCAGCCCTGCTGAGGCCCGGCAGAGGCGGTGTTCAGCCCTGCTGAGGCCCGGCAGAGGCGGTGTTTAGCCCTGCTGAGGCCCGGCAGAGGCGGTGTTCAGCCCTGCTGAGGCCCGGCTGTGGTGCGTGTGCTCTGACTGGCTGTGTTCGGCAGGGAGACAGTGTGATCCGGTACTTTGAGATCACGCCGGAGCCTCCGTTCGTACACTACATCAACACGTTTCAGACGCCCGACCCCCAGCGTGCTATCGGTGAGAGCGCCCCTCTCCAGCTGAGAGTCCAGGGCTCTAGGTTGAGGGGCACCAGCCGCTCGGCCTCTGCCTACCTACTCACAATTAAGCCTTTTGTACTGGAATTGGAGGGAGGGCGGAACTGGACAACAAGTGACGTACGGGACTGGAACTGAATGTCTTGGTGAGTTTTATCTCCTCATTGACCGGGAACTACAAATTTCAAAACGAGATGTGGATTTTACACCTCTTATCACTTGACATAAATATAGCATGAAGTAACTGCCCCCCCAGAAATGTTATCTTTAGGGTTTGACTCCGTGTAGTGAGCAATGGTGGAGCACTCGATAATCTCGCCACGACATCCATAATGATGCCTCGATAAACTTTCGGGGTTGGCGACTTGAATAGCGATAGCTTGTCAATGGAATGGGCGACTTCGATAAAGCCACAGCGGTAACTTTTTCAGCACTTTAATTGAGAGTTTAAGATAGTTTTTGCTTGTGCTAGATTTGGTTAAGCAATAACTTTTAGCAACCTTTTCCTAAATATTTGTGGGGAAATATAGGTAACTCAATTTTTGGACAAAAACTGCGGCGACGCAGGTATTTCCAAAAAAGGAAATGCAATAAATAAACATTTTGTTTTCGATTCTGGGTCTTTTTTGCGAAAATTTGGTTGTTTAAACATTTAATTTTCCCATGTTTAATGCTACGAGGTGTGACGTCACATCCGGTATCTGCGCTGGCTGTTGGAGGGGGCTGCTTACGGGAAGGCCAAGTTCAGTTCTGCCAGCGACAAGGAATGGACGTGTTTTCCGTGCTCTCAGAAAATATCAAAATACTTCTGTTCTAATTCAAAATCAGCAATGATACCATACTTACAAAAGCGTGCACGGACGCTTTTGCGCCAATCGGGAAGAGACAATATTTGTCTTTATCGTTCATGTTATGTGATGAAAATATTTGTGATGATGATGATGATGCTGGTGAAGGATACATTCCTTTGGCTGTTGGATGTGCTCATTTGTGCATTGATGAGCTCATGTGCTAATTTTCATTCACATAGACCGTCTCTGGTGCAAGCAAGAAGAAGATAAAAATAAGATGTAAATCATCCTTTTTGGCCTTCTATCGTCTTGTCGTCGCTTATCTTTCTTCTTGATTTTGCGTTGCGTTTCACGTGTTTTTGTGAGCTACTTCAAGAAAAAACTTCTACGGCGGGAACATTGAAATATTTCAAGATGGTTAATTTTACAGAACAAGAAAAAACAACCTTTGGGAAAGAGAACATCAGCACTGGAGATTAGAGAAAAGAAAAAAACGCAACTATTGAACAGCATGGCGGTCAACGCTGTCACAGACAAGATGGAGAACAATCAACGAAATTTATCAGATCGAAGAAGTAGCACGAAGCGAACAGAATAAGTCGAAGCGGAAGAATTAAAAATGTTCATCCTCTTATTGTTTTAGTTTAAATGCTCGAAGTGTGTGTGCGATTGTGTCTCTGTGTGTGTCGTGTGTTTTATTTAAACCGTTACCTAATCCTTGTCCTTATTCTTACCCTACCTGGAGGATGTGAGCTCATGCGCCTGTGGCTGCAGCGACCCCTCCAGGTAGAATCCCATCCTCTTTATTCCCACCTTTCCTCATCCTTACCATCTCCTTCCATAGTTTATAATCATTTTATACTCATCACGACAACAAAAGCCTCCTCATGTGTGTGGAAGTGTGAGTAATACATGATAAACCCACTATCTACGTAACCCTAAATCACTTGGCAGTACGCTGTCGCTCGTCCTGGCTGGTCTGTGGTTTCTGTGGAACAAAAGAAGAAAGCGCCACGAACCCCATGCAGGTCGTGAGGTCCCGTCACACCGAGCCCGAGTTGTCACCAAGCAAAGTGCAAGCACCTAAAGCCCGTATGTAATCCATCAAAGGCGCATGCACATTAACTCCAAGCTTTTATTTTAATTGTAACCCAGAATTAGCAGCAAACGACCAAAAACGTACCAAAGCATTATAAGCCCCGCCGTTGGTGATGCGAAGAATCATAGTCTTTATCCTTGCATAAGACTCTTACACAATATATGAAAGCAAGGGACGTTTTAAATTCTGAAATTTAACCCCTCCCCTTATTTCGGCAATCCTAAATTTGTCTGTTTTCGACCGCCAGAGGGTTAAAAAAACAAACAAAAAAATACCTACCTGCCTTGAGCGGATCCAAGGTGTCCGATGGGGAGTTGGGGAGAGGCCGCATGGTCGGGGGTGGGGGGTGGCTGCGGCTGCTTACATCAACTGATATAAGCATAGTTCAGATGTGTAAATCTAGTTTTTTTTCCTTTCGACATTACCGAGCAATATCTATGAGACATAATCGACCATGCAGATTTTTATCTGGTCTTCAGGCAAACGAATGGTCACTGCGCATGCACACTAGGGCTTATGGTAACAGACGCTATCTCGGCAACCAAAGGACCGATTCTGCTGACATTTTAAAGTAAGAGCACGGTACCGCCTATTAAACAGAAATTTCATATTACAGCCGTATTGTTCTACGCATGCGCAGGAGGAGTTCTATAAATAAGCATTAAACGTAAAGATATAGATGAGGACATGAACAGAGGGAAAATCGACATGCCAAAGCCAATCATGATGGTATTGTCACATTTGGCCACTACAAGGTTCACTGCACATGTGCTTTAGAGCTTGTGGTAGCTAAGGATATATCGGGAACCATTTAACCGATTTGGGGAAAATTTCGCATGCAAGAATTTTTGCAATGCCGCCTTTTTACAAAAAAGAAATTTTGCAATTGCACTGCTGTGCACATGCGCAGTATATTCTTCAATAGGCTTTATACGTGAGTCTATTTCGGGATGACATGACCAGAAGACAAACGTGGTGCATTGTGCAGACGCATGCCCGAGTAGCAGAACATTGGGTTGTTCATAGGAGCGACAAGGGACGGTGATGAGACGAATAAGAATGAAGTGTTTGACATCGAGTTGTAACTATAATACTGTTGAAACGACTCGCCTGCTAATCGAACTGTCTAGTTAACATGCGTTTTCATCGGTTTCTCCTAAGCCAGGGCGGCACCTCCCGAGGCCGCATGGCGAGGTATGGGTGTGGGCTCGGTGGGCAGGTTTGCCGCCACGCCAAAGCTTTTTCGGGACTCCTCTTGCTTGGGTCATCATCCGGGCTCCTCAGCTTTATCCAGTTTCTCTGCCTCCTCCGCCTTCCGGCAGTCACACATTTGTGTTTGTTTTTAAGAATCACAAAATACGGTAGCTTTACAAGTACTGTCGTGGTCGTAATGAAGCGATCATACCGACGAAGGAGATAGAGAGCCTCAAGATAGCGTCGACCTCCCTGGGGCTCTCACGACATGCATCCTGAATCTGGGTGCAGGGGGCGCTGTGGAAATCAGGAGGTGCTTGTCCTGGGAGAGGTAATCAAACCTTGCTTAGAACCCGGTGTTACGCCTGACTCCGTCCAACAGGACATCCATGAGGCTGACAGCCTAGGTTTCAACAATTCTTGTGAAGTTTAAGCTGTCTTAGTTATATGCTGTGACTTTGATTATCGCAGATTTTAAACTGTTATCTTCGATAACGCTTCGATAATCAGTATGGAAGAAAGTTTTTCCAAGGTGTCCAACATCGGTAGTTGTGTATTCCACAGGAGAACATGCAACTGCAAGAGGCGGAAAATTGACCAAATGTGAAGTGGTGAGGCCATGACCCTACGGACCCTACCCGTCCTCGCGGCTTTACCCTAGGCCATGGGCGCTGTCCCCAGCTTCCTCGTTACAGTTGCAGTGGTCCCCGAAATAGAATGCTGAGAACGGGCTTCTGCTGCCTGCCATCAGATGACAGCATGGTGCAAACACAGTATCCTAAAACAGGTTTCGTGCTAGGGTGTTGAGTGGAAAATTCAGCGCAGAATGTGAGGCTAGTGAGTGGGAAATTCACCTCAGAATGAATGGCGGAGTAAAAATTTTCCAATTTGGGTACTCAAAGGGCAAAATCTCAGAGCCATTGCTTGAACTGAAGGATGGATATCTCATTTAATTTTACCCAAAACAAGTTTCATTGTCAAACATTCAGGCATTGTTTGACTATTAATATGTTAAAAATTTAGATTAAGCTGGTGAATCTTAACCAACGGTAACCCCTGATGCAGTCTCAAATTGTTTTTAAAGGCATTGGTGAGTTGCCACCAGAAATAGCTTTTCAAGGCCTCTCTGAGACCAGCCTTTGGGGAAGAGAACTCTGGGAGCTCCCAAGGCTGACATTTGTGGGCTGAAGATAAACTCTTGGGGCTGCCCTTGACAAAAGACGCTTACTATGTATATGGTTTCTTCTCTATATCTCTCAAATCCCTTGCTCATCTTCACATACTTACCTTCATAGAATATGCTTACTTTCCAAAGCAATAGAGACAGTGCTTACTTTCTATCCAATCAATGCAATACAGAGATTGTATTCAATGTTGTGCAGCAGCCTCGCGGAGCTACTGTTTTAAATTCTAAAGCATTTGTTTCTTGCCGGTCACCTTTTTAGAAATTGTTCTAAATCGATTTATTTATTGTTTTATTAATATATATTATCAACAGGCAGTGCCCACTGACAGGTAAAGTCTAGCAGCAAAAACACATGGTTATTTACAATGAGCGAACATAAATCATAATACCAGTAAGAACACACAAGCATTAGAAATCAAACAAAATGACTAGCTGTAGGTACAATCATGACAAAATAACATCAAAATGATGAAAATGAAGTTTGCTAACATGATTCTCCGCTCGACTGCACAAATGTTAATCATTTCTCAATAAAATGATGCTGGTGAATTAAAAAAAGTGAACACCTGGTCTCCTGGTGATCAAAATATTCACTCGGCGAATAGCTTCTAAAACTGGAACCAGACCCTGCTCACCCTGTTCACCCTGTCCGACCCTGTACTGGAACCAGACCCTGCTCACCCTGTTCATCCTGTCCTGACTCCGTACTGGAACCAAACCCTGTCACCCTGTTCATCATATCCTGTCCCTGTACTGGAACCAGACCCTGTTCACCCTGTTCACCCTGTCTTGACCCTGTACTGAAACTAAACCCTGTCACCCTGTTCACCCTGTCTTGACCCTGTACTGAAACTAAACCCTGTCACCCTGTTCACCCTGTCTTGACCCTGTACTGAAACCAAACCCTTTCACGCTGTTCACCCTGTCTTGACCATGTACTGAAACCAGACCCTTTCACGCTGTTCATCCTGTCTTGACCATGTACTGAAACCAGACTTTCTCACCATGCTCACCATGTCCTGACCCTGTACTGAAACCAGACGCCGTCACCCTGTTCACACGGTCTTGACCCTGTACTGAAACTTGACCCTGTCAGGTTGGACCGTGTTAAACTCACCCTGACATCATTCACGGAAAAGCCTGGGTATTAACAATGTTCATGTGTAGGTGTGACCTCTACCTGCATCCGTCAGGTATGATGCCAAAGAGGGGAGTTGACGTCTCGGCCTGTGAAATCACTCGCTTCTACCGGGTCAACAACAGCGGCTTCGCGGCCGTGCATCCGTTCGTCGTGCCACGGAAGGTGAGGAGTGTAAGAGAGAGGGAGGGGAGAGAGAGAGGGAGGGAGAGAGAGAGAGAGAGAGAGAGAGAGAGAGAGAGAGAGAGAGAGACAGAGACAGAGACAGAGACAGAGACAGAGACAGAGACAGAGACAGAGACAGAGACAGAGACAGAGACAGAGACAGAGACAGAGACAGAGACAGAGACAGAGACAGAGACAGAGGGAGGGAGGGAGGGAGGGAGGAGGGAGGGAGGGAGGGAGGGAGGGAGGGAGGGAGGGAGGGAGGGAGGGAGGGAGGGAGGGAGGGAGAGGAGGTGTGCCTCTGTGCCGCGGTCAATTTTACTTGTCGGAAATCGCATGGGGACGCTAATTTATTCATTTATTTTGACAACAAGACATTGCCAGGCTTCTCTCCTCAATTAGGGCTATTCCATTTTTGTTTTTGTTTTTTTTAGGGGAGGGGCTTATCGACATACCAACTGCCAGTGTCGTATGGCGTCGCCAACTCTTTCCCTGTTCGAAGGGTTTCTCGGGAGCCAGCGTGCTCCTTGTTCAGGGAAGCCGCCGGGCCTTGAATCCGGGTCGGCTGCGTGGCAGCCAGCTGCGCTGACCACTTCACTACCGCGCCCCCTATAGATAAGCTTTTACTACTATTACCAGTAGTAATAGCTTATCTCTATGATATCAACAATTGCGTTGCGAGACTAACGTGAATTTCTTATAACTTGCCTAATACAGGAGTGTTGTTACTGACAGTATTAAGATCATTTGGTTTAACGTGCTGATTGTATTTTGCAGAGGCTCGATATGTTTTTATTTAGGTGATATAGTGTTAGTTGCGATGATTGCCGGGTTTCACAAGCCTTCATTTTGTGGTTGAATGGTAACTTGCTTCTAATGGATGGAGGCGTTTCGTTGGTGATGATCTTGTGCAGCAAGCATACCTGGGGAATCGTCTGCAATTCTAATTGTCGAAGCAAATCGGAGATATGATCATATATTCCACGTCCAGATATTACCCTTGCCGCAAAGTGTTACACCTTCCGTAGCTGAGAACCCACACACAGGTTTGCGCTGCCACACACTTCAACACAGTATCTATCGTGTGACATTAGACCGTCCCTTAAAAAATAAAAGTTCGAATTTTGAGATGCGCACGGTAGTTTCTGGTTATTCATCGTATTTTGATGTCTGGTGCACAAAATCACCCAGATCTGACAACTTTTCACGCTGGCTTTTTGCCCCTACTTTTTCATGCATATACTCTATGGTGTCTTGCGAGCGGCACGGCTGGCGGCCATTAACTACTTCTGCCAACTGCGAAATGATGAGGCTGGAAACACAACGCTAGAATCACAATGTTTGCTACGTAAGAAAAATCCTATCGCTACTTTTATAGCTCCCCCCGGCCTTTTAGCTGCTTAAATTTCGTATCAAATCTACAAAATTAGTTAAACCTAATTATGGTGAGACTCGGGCGTCATAGTTATGATAAAGATGGGAGCTTAGTTTTCACTGTGCTTGTTGGCAGAAAATAAGACAAACAAAACACCTAAAAATCCCCTTTAGCAACTGTAAGCTTCGTTTTACATTGTGAAAAGTTGACCTTAATCGAATTCTTAATGTGCAATCTTGGCCATTTTTAACTTCATTTTCGTAGAAAAAAAGCTACTTGGTGAAGACAATGAAGGTATTTGATCTTAGCCTTATATTGCTCCATCGCAAAATAATCGCCACGGGCACTACCAGCACTGCAAGATGCTGTTGAAGCTATGAGCCCATCTTCTTCAGTCCACTCTTTGTAAACTTCCCGTCCCTGTTAGTCCTGCGTTTCCTCCGATGATCAGCCACGACAGCCAATGTGTTCTGGAGACCAGATTCCGTCCCGGCGCTTCCTATGAAATCCTTGGCGAGTTTCACCGTTCTCTTGGATGGATCATTCACACAGGTGAGGCTCGTTACAAACTACTTGAACTCAACATAGCCGTGATGCTGGTTCCAAGTATGGACATGCTCAGACAGCCATCCCAGCTGTTAAACTTGCGAATTCTGAAATAAGAGCCAGCTCTCCGGTCTTATGAAGCTTGCCGAGCTCGACCTGCCGCCATCCTCAGGCCAGAGAGTGGCGTCATTAACAAAACCTGGGCCAGGGACGGTGGATGTCCCGTCAGGACAAAACTTGATAGGTCTTTCGGTTTTCATGGGCGCTTGGGCTACTTCCTCGTTCTCCTTCTCTGAAACGTCATCGTCTGCAAGAGAGAAAATAGCAAGTGATGGAGACAGGTAGTCAAGATGCCTTTTTCAGACACTGGAGATAGTTGTTTTCCGGTGCTGGTCTCATTTTTCCTTATTGACGCATTTCTTTAATGGCTTAGAGGTCACTTACAGGTGAGGCGGCAGGTAGCGACGTCCCCATGAAGAACTATGAGTGATAGATCCCACATAGTTCTGCCATTGTCTCAATTGCTTCAGTTACTCTGTATTGAACAGGCTAATTTTGCTCTATAGAAGGTGCATGGCCAGGTAGTATGTGGCCCTTTGGATGAATCTGACGTTTCTGACCTTTGTTTGATTCGAAAGTGAACCATGAACGATTCGTTCATGACTTCGTTTTGACAAATGACAAATTAGCTAGGTAGTATATGGCTCTTTGCATGAGTCTGGCGTTGCTGACCATTTTTGGCTCCGCGAACGAGCCATGAACAATCTGTTAATACCTCCAGGTGCATAAAGTCATATACTTCCTTGCCATGTACATTCTATCGAGCTAAATTAGCCTGTTCAGTGCAGAGGCCAAGGAAGAAATTAAGACAATGACAGAACTCTGTGGGATCGATCAGGCTTAGCTCTTCATGAGGACGTCACTACCTGCCGCCACACCTTAAAATGACCTCCGAGCCACTCAAGAAATGCGTCAATACCGAAAAATGAGACCGGCACCGGCAAACAACTATCTCAAGAGTCAGAGCAGGCATCTTGACTATGTTACCGTCAGACTCAGAGGCTGGGATTTCAGATCAGTCCTGTATTGGTCCCGTGTCGGCTCCAACCACACTGACCGCTGGCCCGGCCGGCTGAGCCAGGCCAGCGGTAGCGATAGCCTGAGGCAGGCCCAGCGCACAAGGGTGAGCCCAGGCACGGGCTGCAGGGGCGTGGCGCGGTGGAAACACTCTATCCACCACAACTACCTATCTCTATCACTTCCTGTTTTCTTTCATGCAGACGATGCCATTTCAGAGCAGGAGGTCGAAGTAGCCCAAGCGCCCATGAAAACTGAAAGGCCCATCGCGTTTTGTCATGAACGTAAACCCACCATCCCTGGCCCAGGTTTTGTTAATGGCAGCACTCTCTGGCCTGAGGATGGCAGCAGACCGAGCCTGGGAAGCTTCATAGGACCGGAGAGCTGGCTCTTATTTCAGAGCTTGCAGTTTGATCAGTTGGGATGACTGTGATCCATCCGAGAGAACGGCGAGACTCGCCAAGGATTTCATAGGAAGCGCGCCGAGACGGAATCTGGTCTCCAGAACACATTGACTGTCGTGGCTGATCATCGAAAGAAATACAGGACTAACAGGGACGGGAAGTTTATCAAGAGTGAAGCGAAGATGAGCCCATAGCTTCAACAGCATCCTACTGTGCTGGCAGAACCTGCGCCGATAATTTTGTGAGGGAACGATATAACGTTAAGATCAAATACCTTCATTGTCTTCACCAACAAGCTTTTTTCCACGAAACTGAAGTTAAAAATGGCCAAGATTGCACATAAAAATATGATTAAGGTCAAGTTTTCACAATGCAAAACGCAGCTAACAGCTTCTAAATGTGTGTTTTCAGGTGTTTTGGTTGCCTTATTTTCTGTTAACAAGCACAATGAAAATTAAGCTCCCATCTTTTTCATAATTATGACGCCCTAGCCACATCGTAGTTAGTTTTAACTAATCTTGTAGGTTTGATACGAAATTTAAGTCAGCCAAAAGGCCAGCGGAGCTATAAAAAGTAGCAATAGGAATTTTCTTACGTGGCAAACATTGTGATTCCAGCGTAGTGCTTCCAGCCTCATCATTTCGCAGTTGGCAAAAGCAGTTAGTGGCCGCCTGCCGTGCCCGCTCGCAAGACGCCATAGGGTATATGCATGAAAAAGTAGGGGCAAAAAGCCAGCGTGAAAAGTTGTCAGACCTGGGTGATTTTTTGCACCAGACATCAACATACGATGAATAACCAGAAACTACCAGCGCATTTCAAAATTTGATTTTTTATTATCTAAGGGACGGCCTAGTGTGACATGATGAGTGAGTCGATCAGACTAGGCGATGCAGATAGGGGCAGAGCATGTTTTGCATGAAGCAATCCTAGTAGTATGCCCAAGCATCGACCAGCTAGGTTTTTGAGGTGATATTTCCAGGAGAGGCTGCTTTCCATGGTAACACGTAGGGTTTTTAACCTTATCGTTACATTTGAGCATTCCACCCTTGAATCCGATACTTGGATGCTGGTAGATTTGATTTGCTAGATTTGCGATTTGTCTACGATCCCCGCGGAGTAAAAGCTCAGTTTTGTCAGCATTAACCATCATTCCCTGTTGTAACCATGTGCACATTGTGTCTTTTATCATTTCCAAGCAATGTTGCATGGCTGATATTCTGCAACGGGGTCCAGTGTGTCATCTGCATAGCGAACAACCGTGACTCGGAACCCCTCGGGTTCAGATGGAATGTGGCATGTGAGGTCACTACTTAAAATGTTAAACAACAATGGGCCCAGACAGGTACCCTGAAATTTCTATGGTTATCAAAGGGCATTCAGACATTTTCTCACCTATTCTGACACGCTGAGTATGTCCACTCAGATGATGCCTGAACCATCCCGTTTAAATTTGTAAAAGTTCTGACTTGTTAACAGTGCCTCATGGTCAATGACATCACAACAGCCATTGAGATCAACGTTGAAAACGTTATTTATGATCGGTCCATGCCTTTTAAAATGTCATCAGTTACTGTCCATAAGGCAGTGGACGTTGATTGTTGTTTTCTAAAACCACGTTGGTCATCATTGAAAAGGTTTTGCTGTTTAAAGTAAGATGTTAGTTGGATTTGAACTACACAATTCTTCAACTGTTTTTCAAATCGCTGGGATAGGTGTGGCTGGTCTAAAATTAGAGGATGTGTCATTCTTTTTATGCTAGAGTTTTTGTTTGGCAACGGGAACAAGACTCGTTTCAGTTGGTTCAATGTGGCAGGTGTTATTCGTAACGCCCCAGCATTTAGGCGTGGTAGGTGCCCTTTCAGCGGATCTCCTCCCGACTGCTGGTTTTCAGTGGTCACGCTGTCTCTTGTCTGTGTTCCAATTGAACCAAAATACTCATTCAGTTGATCTGGAGTGAGATTGAACGGCTGAGTAGGATTCCTCCTTTTTAGCAACAGGCTGTATGACTGCGAGAAAGTGCAGACGGAGAAAACCCACTATCTTCCTGGAAATATTTCCCTGCAACAGAGTTGTGCGTTTCAGAAATTTCTTGAGTCCACTCAACTCAACTCAAGCGCTGAGAGCGGTTGACTCAACTCCGACTCAACTCATGATCGAGTTCAGTGAGACGACTCAACTCCGACTCAAGGCTAAAATCATCCGACTCAACTCCAACTCAACTCACAACTCAACTCACAACTCAACTCAACTCAAACTTCGACTCGTTTTCAAAATAAGATAAATACATGATAAATATGTAAATAATATTTAAAAATTAAGAAATAAATCAATAAACTAACAAAAAACAAGCTGTTCAGAAAGTCTGACATGAAACGAAAGATTAATCGAAAGAAAATTAATTCATTGGCATTCAAACATTGGTTAACAATTAGCCAGCAGCCATGAATCACTTTTTAATTATTCCAGACTGTCACTGCCCAAAAAGGCTACCACATGTTGCAACTATTTCTAAAAGGAGCATTGCATATTAAACTAGGTAAATGGAATGGAAAGGCACCTAAAAGTGCTAAGGTTACACCAACACAGGTGGCAAATTGAGCCTCCATACTGTCAAAAAAGGCCCAAGCTAAAAAACATGATATTAACTGTATTTTTGGGGATGGTATTGCATTTTTTTCTGTTAGTGAACGATGCTAGGTAATCTTTATAAATGAACATTAATATGCCATGACTTGAATAAAAATTTAAGCAACAACTACTAGAGTATCTAGCTGCAATTGCTATGAAGAGATACATTGAGAAGGAAATATGGTTTGCGTTCAGCACATTATGCGCCTCTCCTGCGTCGGTGGGGCGTTAGCCCCGGTCGTAGACCGGAGTTGTCAGAGCCGCATGACAAAATCCATGGAGCGCAGCGGATTGAGATTTTGTTAGCGTTGCTTTCTGTCCGTCCTAAGAATTGATGCCAGTGCTCTGCAGTTCTTGGGGTGATAGCCCTCCTACGCCAGACACCCGGACTAAAGCCTCGAGTCAAAATCCGAAATAGTTTTTGAGAAGTTTTGCAACAAACTTTTTCTGTTTTATGTTTTTTTCAAATTTTTACTCCTTAAGCTACGAACTTGAAATTTGTGTCCTTTTCAATCGGTAACAAGCGCAAGCTAAGGAAAAAGAATTGAGCTGGTCCGACAATATTTGTTCCCAAAACGCGGTATTTCTCACGCGAGCAAAAAACCTACTGAAACTTGATGGCCGACTTGTACGCTCGAAATGTCAAAAGCTAGCTTCAGTTAGCTAAAAGACAGTTGCTTAGGGGTAGCTAGGTCAATTGCCTTGTGCTAAGGCATAGTTTTGGGTGCAAAACGTAAAATTTTGCCTGGTTCTTACCGTTCTTCCGGAAGACTGCATTTTTGTTCATCTCATTTCAACGTTAATATCTCGCAATCTAATTGACCGATTTGAGTTTTCATTTCAGATTACGAAACAACATTGCTTCCGCCCGATGATATTTGGAGATGAAAGTTGTTATAATGAAATTATTTGTTTTATAGGCATAAATAGAATTTGAATAATAAACTTTATTTGCGGCTTCCTGCTTCTGAGCTCACGTTACTCACAAAATCAGAATTGACATGGATGAATTGGAAAGTTACTTGCGGTCGTTTCACTCGATTATACTACCCACCTATCTCGAATGGCTTTCGAGTAATTAGTCCGAAAATTTATTTCAAGGTTCTAGATCTATCGGACCATCTTTGCTTCTCACCATGGTTTCAAGTCCTTAAAATGAATGGAAGTGGATGAAATTAGCATGAAGCTAGTTTCTGGCCCTGAGTCGCCGATACAAGTAGTTCTAAGCCAATGTTATCTTTGGTTCGTCTTCTAGAAGCAACTTTATACCATGCCTTTTCTGTACGATTACAGCACCCGGCGCCACAATCACGGCACTGTTTTGGTTGAGTGATATCACCCAGTGCCATTCTGAAGGGTCACAGGTGCAGGACTAGTGGGCTAGTGGGAGGGCACATAGTGTGGCGCAGTGGTCTAGTGGTTAGAGGCCCTGTCTTGTGATCAGGGGTGCCCGGTCCGAATCCGGGGTTGACCGAGGGATATGTATTAGTTATTTCAAAGAAAAGAATGATAACACTGACCTACAGGCTTTTGAAGAGTTACATTGCGAAGGAAAGATGGTTTGCTTCCAGCACATTGTCATGGGCTTTCCTGCGCCGGTGGGGCGTTAGCCCAGGTCGAAGACCGGGGTTTTGTGTTTTGTTCTCGTATAGTCATATCATACATAATTCGATTCGCCGTGACGAGAGGAGGCGAATGGTGCCTAAAAATGGTTTTAACTCAACTTTGTCAGACACTAGAGCCAAAAACCCACCCTATTATGCCACCTTCTTTGACCTGTCATAACGTCTATATTCACCAGAAGCAAAAAGTGTCCTATGTAGATTCTTCATGAATTTCTATGGGCTGTCCATGAGCGCTCGCGGTTTTTTCGCTATCCCGCATAGGAGCCGAGTTCGATGGTTTTTTTCAACACCCCCCACCAGAGCGAAGGTGGCTCGGAGGCCCACCGGGGCGGGTGTTAACCTTTGCCACGGCGGGGGTGTTTGAACTCCACCCTTTCGGGTTTTTCCGACGGCACTAAAAAATGGCGGCGCTTTGTGCCGCCGTACTTGGCCCGCATTGTCTTTGATCAATTCCGCAACTTTCACAAAATTTTAGGCCTGAGTCATCTCAGGTCAGGTCACCAGTACAGGTCAAGTGGCCCCACCTCCAATTTTTTTTAGGAAAAGCGTAAATTTATCGAATTGAAACTTATACCACATAATGGATCCACCGTGTGACACAAAATGTATTCCGGTATTTTGTATATCGAAGACGTAGGGTCAGTTACGGATCATGACTTCTCCACTGGAAATGCATGCGGAAAACGGAAATTGACCGAGAAAGAGCTCTATTTCTGTAGATACCGCCTAGAAAATTTTTGAATTGTCTAAATAATAGTGTCATAGGCCCCTTTATATGTTCATGTTCCGAGTTTGGACCTGTGACCTCCCTTAGGTCATCTGGGGCTGCATCAGCAGGTTTTCGGACTTGGGTCAGTAACGTCGCAGGAAATGATGATAAAACTTTTATTTTGATATCATTTTGTTTGGATCGTTATTGTGAATCGATTGACATGCATATTGATCATGCTAGGTTAGAAGGTGACCTTGACCTGGCCCTAGGTCTGATCATTTTTATGGTATGACCTAGTATAATCATATTGCACATCATTCGATTCATCGTAACGAGATGAAGTGAGTGGTGTCAAAAAATATAACTCAACTCTTTCAGACGCTAGAGCCCAGGAACTATTCTAACATGCCACCTTCTTTGACCTGTCATGACTTCAATATTGAACGAAGCCAAAAAGTGACCGATACAGTTTCTTCATGAATTTTTAGGGGCTATCCACCAGCGTTCACATTTTTTCGCTATCTCGCATAGGAACCAAGTTCGAGGGAGGGGTGTTTAAACCACCTCCCTCGAACGAGGGAGGGGGTGTTTCTGATACCAAAATTAGTTTAGGGAGTTTTAAGCTATATCTTTAGCACCAATTTAAAAAAGTAACTGCAGTGCACCTGTATTCAGTGCATTGCACCATTTGTATCGTGAAAACCGCTACTGTGTCACCCGTCGGTGACCGGCTGTAAGTGTCCTCACTACTGATTCTGCCTCACCGCTGTGTCACCCTCTAGTCCCACGGATTCTACCTCACCGTTGTCTCACCTTCTGGTCCCACCGTTGTTGCTCCCCACCACTGTTGTTGCTCCCCGTCACTGTTCCACCCTTTGGTCCCACTGTTGCTGCTGCCCACCACTGTTTCACCCTCTGGTCCCACCAGTGTCCTGAAATTACTTTTCTGCATAGTGTGGGATGTCAAAATTCAGGGAAAAAATAGGTCAAAATTAATGGACAAAAAGGAGAAAAAAAGCAAATGTAAGATCAGAACATCTCGGAAAACAAGTACATGTAGTTGAAATACAGGTACTAAACATCATATACACATGAAATACAAAAACAAATAAGGGATGACCAATATTAAAATTAACTGTATTAACAGAAGTTAAACCAACTTGAGAAACCCACAAATCCAACTCCTGCCAATTTCAGCATTTTTCCCAAATAAAAGCATCAGAAACGTACAAGGGAATACATTAATAAGCCGCAAACCTACAAAGTCTGGAATACCTACCTACCAAAACAATACCTCGGGTGAGAAATGCTTTAGAAATGCTTGCATTGTTCCACTCAAAATTCCAAGTGACATGACCCAAAATATGGCTTAACAATAATTTTTCCGAATACAAAATATTCTGATTTCATATTCTGGGTACTCTCAAAAGGTTCTTTTGCACAGAAACTTCAAAAATAAATGTTGTAATTCACCCTGATCCGCGCGATTTCTAAGGATGTCGAAATTCAGTCGTAAGGAGCTGACGTCATCAAACTATATATTACGTCAGTAGCACTGCATTTCAAGGCCTTGGGCCTTGAAATGCAATTGTCCAATGCCTGAACTTCAATTGTCCAATGGTACCGCGAGTCAGTGCTGCCGCTAGTCATCGCGTTTATTTTGAATTCAGCTATATGTTTAAGACGAAAGCTTACATCCCAAGCATGTGAGGTGTGGGGCTTTTGTTGTTGAAAGAGGAGGGAGATGGAAAAGAGTGTGTGGTTTATAAAGTGGGATATATTATTAGTAGTCTTACTTTATTTAGTACGCTAAGAGCCGTGAGGGGTAGGTGGCTGACTTTATTTTTGTTATATGGTTGATTCAGCTTGTTGCATCTCCGGTTTAGACATGCTGTCTGTCAGGCATTATCTTTCCATCCATACATATATTCACACCCAACACATACACAGAGCATACACGCCTAGCTAAAACACACAAGCGCTTGATCCAGTTTTCTAACCAAATCGTATGCACACCCGGCGCGGGGCCCCTAGATGACGCCGGGGGGGCAGCAGCAAGGCCTTGACACTAGGGTTAAGACTAAATAAAAACACAAACTCTTTCACATTCTGTGAGGTCTCAATGTGCTTGTGAAGAAGCAATTGTTAGGAATATTCTCTTTTACAGAGTTTTGTCCTTTTGAGCATTCATTGTGAAATGTTTGTGCTAGAATCCTTCAGTATTCAAACTTCCTTCTCTCCAAAGATGAATGCTGTGTTCTATTTTGACATGGAATCAGTCCTGATGGGACTGTTTAAAGAATGTTGCATTTCATATGAAGGTAATAGGTTTACAAAGCTAGTGTTGCAGCACCTTTATCGAATGGTATCTTGGCTTCAGTTGCTGGTCTGGGCCTGCTTCAATGCCTCAACTTCTGAAACAAGGAAACTGATAATGCTGCATTTTTATTCATTTAGATCCATGTTTGCGACAACAGCAACAAGCAACAAAAGACCATGCCAGTACATGTTAACACAAGGCTAAAAACCAGTAGGAGATGCAAATAAGGGCACACTAAAAAGTTGTCATTGAGGCCACTACCTCACAAGGTGATGATGCCGCATGTCAATGTTTCTGATGATTTTGTTTAGGATGTCAAAGTTCAAGATTTAGGATGTCAAAATTGATCAAGTCTGGGTGTGGGTTTCCACGCAAAATTTCCAATTTCAAGACACTGGGTCCCACTGTTGCTGCTGCCCACCACAGTTTCACCCTCTGGTCCCACTGTTGTTGCTCCCCGTCTCTGTGTCTTGTTTCACCCTCTGGTCCCACCATTGTTGCTCCCCGTCACTTTTTCACCTTCTGGTCCCACTGTCGTTGTTCATCGCCGCTGTTTCACCCTCTGGTCCCACCGTTGTTGCTCTCCGTCGCTGACCGGCTGTTGCTGCCCCCGCCGCAGTCGGAGCTGTTCCAGGAGGATCTGTACCCGGACACTTTGGGCGACACTCCGGCCATCACTGCCGAGGAGTGGGCCGAAGGCCTAAATGCTGACCCCATCCTCATCTCGCTCAAAGGTGAGTATCCGCCGCCCAAAGCATGTATCGCAATAACGGCCGAGGATCGCTCCAGGAATAGAATCGGTTATTACGAAAGAGACGAACCTAAGTTAGAACAGATCTGGGAAATGCGATCCGCTTCACCCTTTCTCCCCCTCCCCCCTCTCTCTCTCTCTCTCTCTCTCTCTCTCTCTCTCTCTCTCTCTCTCTCTCTCTCTCTCTCTATCTCTATCTTTATCTCTCTCTCTCTCTCTCTCTCTCTCTCTCTCTCTCTCTCTCTCTCTCTCTCTCTCTCTCTCTCTCTCGCTCGCTCGCTCGCTCTCTCTGATGACCGGTTGCATCGCTCCAACAGACGGACCAGTGTTCCCCACGGTCAAGAAGGAGCAGCTGAAGAAGGTAGTGAAGAAGTCGAACGTGCTGGACAAGAAGAAAACGGCGTCGCAGCTGCGGGAGGCGCCTGACTCCACCGGCGGCGCCAGCATCTCTGAGGACCAGCTCAAGCTGCGGGTGGACGAGGCTGTAGCCTCGGCGCTCAAGGCTTACGTGAGTGGGCATCCGGTGTGCCTTAATTCTTTCATGTATGTGTTGGTTTTTCGCACGTTTCGTCCGTTCTGAACTTCTTGAAAGGAATGGGGCACTTTAATAACATGATTTTAACTGAGATAGCCAAGTTATAAAGCAAGTTGAAAAAAACCGGTACTTCATATATCATTTGTCTTGGAACTCGATATTTCCGTAGAAAAAAGCTAAAACCTACCTGACACCAACCCCTCATCAACCCCTCGCCCGGCGGCCATTATTGTGAGCTGCTGGTGTGACGACATATGCTGACGTCACGATGAGCATCAGCCAATCGGAGCCCTTGAAGCATTTCAAGTATGGTAGTGGTTGCAAGATCATGACATCCACAGGAAGATAGTTATTTGTTTTCCTATGAGTATTTTTAAAAACAAAATATTGAGCTTATGGAACATTTTTCAGAGAAATCATGAGTGATTTCATTATTTTTGGCTAAAAGTACGCCTAATTTCACTAAATTTCAAGATTCGACCAAGGTGCCACATTCCCTTTAAGACTAGAAAAGAACGGCCAATGAATGGTGCACTTTAGCGGTCTATGTTGCAGTTGGGGCTTCGGCACCCTAGGGCTGAAAGGGTTGCATATCAGAAGTATTCATGTGCCTAGATTTCAAGAATGAATGGTAGAGTGATGCACAGATGGAGAGTCCTTGAATGTGAATTTAATCGTGAGAGGAAGTTGTAGGGGATCATTTGGTGTGTTATGTCATGAGGTCAATTTGTTTATTTTAAAGGTACTGATACCTTGCAAGACAATTCTAGTTGTAATGATGTGCAGTTTTATCACTGCACAGCATGATATGGGGCTTCTTATCATATATCTTGAGCCCCTTCCAGGGGCGCAGCCAGGGGGCATACGGGTCACGTGCCCCCCCTCCCCATCGGTGCAGGAGTGCCCCTTTGATGGCTAGGTGTTGTACCCTGTTTGGGCTGTGCCGCTCGAAATTTAGTGCCCTACGCGATTGAACCTAGATGCGAATAGACCGCATGTAGCGATTAAAACTATGGTCTGACAATTGAGTTCTTTTTTGGTCAGCTAGGGCGTTCTGTCGCGTTTCAAACCACCCGGGAAGAGTTTATGCACCTACCTAATCCCCGTCCAGCTAATGCTTCACTGTCGCCAATAATCATACGCGCGAAGCTAGTCAGGTGCCCATTGAGCTCGCATGATGCTCCCTGACCTTTATTGGTCCCTTGAGCTGATCAGGTTCCCTCTGAGTTAATCTAGTGAACTCCCCCGCCCCCCTCCAGGAAATCATTGTGCCCCCTGAATC
Organism: Lepas anatifera; assembly: GCA_034440635.1. NCBI lineage: Eukaryota > Metazoa > Arthropoda > Thecostraca > Lepadidae > Lepas > Lepas anatifera. Next base: position 33,879 of record JAOTON010001281.1, read on the forward strand.
CATCTAATGCTCTCCGAGCTCGTCTGATTCCCCCGAGCTTGCCTGGTGAGCTATTAGCTGTTTTAGTGAGCCTTCAGATGGTCTGGGCCTCCAGAGCTGATAATTGCTGTCTCCTTAGATGATCGGGTGTCCCCTGAGCTGTTCTCAGGGTGTCCCCTGGTCTCTGGTCGGGTGTCCCCTGGGCTGCCTCCGGAGCCATCATTTTGTCTCTTGAGCCTCCTACCACCATGGAACCACCTAGGCTGATGAGTGCCCGGGCTGGTATGGGGCTCCTGAGCTGATTAAGTGCCTACTGACTTGATCTGGGGGCACTCAGCTGATCCGTTGTCTCCTAAGCTGATATGGTGCCCTATGGGCCAATATAGTGCCCCGGGAGCAGCTCTGGAGCTCCATCCGATTGGTTCCACGAGCTTGTGAGGGACCCCTGAGCTAATAAAGGGCTCCTGAGCTGATTCAGTGCCCCTGACTTGATCGGCCTCTGAGCTGACGGGGGGCCCCTGAACTGATCTGGGGCCCAAGAGCTGATCTGGGTCCTGGAGTGCCCTAAGCTGGTATGGGTCCTAATGTAACCTGAGCTGGTCTGGGCGCTGAGCTTCTGAGAGCCCCTCATTTAACCCTCGTCCCGGTGGGGGGTGTTTGAACACCCCCTCCAGTTTTCCGGCGTCACTAAAAAACGGCCGCGTGAAGCGCCGCCGTTCTTGCCACACCTTATCCTTGATCAATTCCGCAACTTTCTCCAAAATTTTAAGGTTGGGTCGTCTCAGGTCAGGTCACGAGTGCAGGTCAAGTGACCTCACCTCAAAATGTTTACGGTGGCATAAGTAAGAAAGGGGTCAATCTATCGGATTTAAACTTATACCAGATAATGGGCCCACTGAGGTCTAAAATATATATTCCGGGATTTCTCATATCGGTGACCTAAGGTCAAGTACGAACCATGACCTCTCCATTGGAAATACATGGGGAAAACAGAAATTGGGTATTTGTGTAGATACCGCTGAGAATATCTTCATATTCATTAAATCATAGTATCCTGGACCCCTTTCGAGGTTCATGTTGAAATTTTTGACCTGTGACCTCTGAGAGGTCATCTGGGGCTATCTAAGCAGCTTCCACCTCAGTTTCCACTCAGGTCAATAACTTTGCATGACATGATGATGCAGTTTTTATTTTGATATCATTGCGTTCATATTGCTATTGCGAGTCGATTGATACGCATATTGACTATGCTAGCTTAAAAACTGACCTTGACCTGACCTGAGGTCAAGCCATTTTTGTGTTTTGCCTAGTATGGTCATATTATACATCATTCGATTTGCCGTGACAAGAGGAAGCGAATGGTGCTTAAAAAATGATACTAACTCAACTCTGTCAGACGCTAGAGCCTAAAACTCTAACTCAAAATCTCACTTTCTTTGACCTGTCATGACCTCAATATTAACCTAAACCAAAAAGTGACTGATACAGTTCCTTCATGAATTTGTATGAGCTATCCGCCAGCTTTCGCGTTTTTTCGCTATCCTGCATAGGGCCAAGTTCGAGGGTAGGGGTGTTCAAACACCCCCACCAGGGCGAAGGTGGTTTGGAGGCCAACCGGTGCGCGGGTTAAGCTGGCCTGAGGCGCCCCGAGGTGATCTGGCGCGTTGAATTGTTCTGGAGCTCTTTGAACTGGTTCAAGACCGTATGAGCCTATCTGGGGCCCATGGAGCTAGTCTAGTCCCTGGTCTAAGCTTGAGTTGCTCTTGGGGCTCTGATTCGCATGAGAGGGTCCCCTGAGCTGGTATTACTGTCATCATCTCGGGAGGATACTGAGCCATTCCTGTTCCTGGAGCACAACTATGCTTTCCTTTAAATAAACAAAAATTTGGTCGTAAACCGAAAACATTTTTTTCTGAATGAAACACGGAACATTTTTAATGCTGCCATACTCCTAGTTATGTGATCATGTAAGACGCCCTACTCGCCTATTTGAGACCCCCTGATTGTATATATGGTAGTATATGTGGTCCCCTGGTGGTATATGTAGAACGTAAGACGCCCTACTTGCCTATTGGAGTCCTAGTTGTATATATGGTCCTCCCTGGCTTAGAAGAAACAGAACTGTTACAAAAATGGCGTGAGGGCTCACAGGAGACTCGCATAAACAGAGAATACATTGATTTCTTATGGTCCAAAAATACCCGTTTGGACGTGCAAGTTTTTCTCATTTTCAAAAATCCGAAAAAAATCGCACCAAAAAAAACGAAAAAATGCGCTGGGAAGTATAGCTACAACTGGGGGCAGCTGCTCTGCGTCACTCTGATCCAAACTATTGCGCCCCTGAGCTGGTCTTGAATAGATGGGGATAAGAACACAATGCCAACCCCCCTCGTAAAATGGAGCTAACGGCGGTATAGCCATCGCTAAAACGGCTTGTGATGTCTAGGCACCCTTGATTATATAAGTTACCTATTATACTGGTGGACTCGGGGAAGGGCGTCATGTGCCCCTGAGCTCAGAGCACAGTCCTCTGAACCAGGATTTCTTCTCATTTGAATGAAAAGACTTGTTTTTCACTATTTTCAGCCCTGTAACTCCCTCCCCATCCAAACCACCGGCCTTTCTTTATTTCTACTGTGACCGATCGTTGAAAATGTGAAACTTCATAAACGCGTTAGAAAGACATTTCCAAATTGTTCCGGCAGCAAATTACTCTCCCAATGTCACGATTCCACTCCTCCCAAGGCCCATGGGGAATAGCGAAAAACGCGAAAGCTGATGGATAGGCTCATACAAATTCATGAAGAAGCTACATCTGTCACTTTGGATTAGGTCAATGTTGACGTCATGACAGGTCAAAGAAGGTGGCATGTGGGAGAAGTTTCCGGGCTCTAGCGTCTGACAGAGTGGAGTTTAGAATCATTTTAAGCAACATTCGCTTCCTCTAGTTACGGCAAATCGAGTGATGTATGATATGACTATACTAGGTCAAAACTTATAAACGGCCTGACCTGAGGTCAGGTCAAGGTTGCTTTACATTCTTGTATAGTCAATATGCATATCAATCGAATTGCAATAGCAATCCAAACCTAACTGTATCAAAATAAAAGCTGTATCATTATTTCTTGCAAAGTTATTGATCGAAGTCTAAAACCTGCTTAAGTAGCCCCAGATGACCTCTCAAAGGTCACAGGTCAGAATTGCAATATGAACTTGGAAAGGGGTCGAGGATACTACGATTTGGAGAATATCAAGGCATTTGCAGCTGTATCTACGCAAATACAGTCCAATTCCTGTTTTCCCCATGCATTTCCCACGGAGAGGTCCGCACCGGACTAGTTCATCGATATGAAAAATCCAGCAATCCGTCTTTCAATACTCGGTGGGCGCATTGTGTGCTATCAGTTTCGATCCTGTTTATTCACCCATTTATTCATAATGCCAACTTAAACATTTTAGGTGAGGTCGCGTGACCTGCACTGGTGGCCTGACCTGAGATGACCCAACCTTAAAATTTTAAGTAAACTTGTGGATTTAATCAAGAATAAGGTAAGCTAACTATGGTGGAGCTTTGCACCGCCGTTTTTTCGTGCCGCCGGAAAAACCTGATGGGTTTTTCAATCACCTCCCCCCACCCCCCACCCCATCGGGGCGAGGTTTAATCCACGTTCAACCAGGGCTCACTAGTCACTTATAATTATTGGCAATTGTACGGACAAAACCACTGGGCATAACAAATGCAATTTTTGACTCCAATATGTCTTAAGCTGCAGAAGGTGGCAACCATCACAACCTCTGCTGATTTCACCAATGTTGAATACTCACCTAAGTTGGTTAACTTGTCCTTAAATCTATCCAAAACAGTTTTATTTCGGCTACTGTCATGAGATATCAGTGATATTTTTTCTAATTCTCCTGTATTTAGCCGAGTTTTTTCTTTTTTTAATGCTTGATTTACATTTTTCTAGGACCAAAGGTGCCCATAAGGTGATATAAACTAAGATTTCGTAAGTTGTTTAGGTTACGTTAAGAAGTGTCCTTTTTCTCGCGGAGTAACCCTCAAAGATGGTGTGCCCGCCATACCAAAGTTAGCTGCGCCCCTGACCCCTTCTTCGGTTCATATTGATGTAAATGGCCCCACTTTCCACTTTGCGTGAAAGCAATTTCAGTAGCCAGGAGGCAAAAGCAATTTCAGGAGTTGAGAGTTAGCGAGTTTGGATTGTTCGGTCTTGGTCTTGGTGCTGTGATCTTGTGGGTGTTTTTTTGAACCCTTACCCGGATTTCCGGTCAGTTTGTGTTTTTCTATGTATAAAGCATACTGAGAAATTGATGTTGCCTGGCCGCTGTGCAAGTGTGACAATGAGAGGGGATGTGGATGTTAGTGCCATCGCAGGCTCAGAGGTGAGCCAGACGGCCCATGTTTGACGCAGGACGGTACATCCTGGCAGACTTGTCCTGCTCCTGCGTGGCCCTCTGACTCCCCGCCTCCCCGCAGGACAAGCGGTTCGACGATATGCAGATGGAAATGCGGAAAATGAAGGCGGTGATCGTGAAACACGACGACAAGATTCAGAAGCTGGAGGCGCGACTGGCAGCGACGGCTGGCAACGGAGAGCCGGAGCCGGGCCCGACGACGCTGCACGTGCCCCCGCCGACGAGCTGGCTCCCGACGAGGTGTGAGACGCCGTCGCTGCCGCCGCCTGTGTGATACCGGCGCCCACTCCCGCGCCACCGTGTTTTCTACACCTAACGCCTTTTCGTTATGTACTAATTTTGTATAAACTGTTGTATACGTTATTTTAGATGAACGTGCGTGAGCTCAATTGTGTGTGTGAGGTGCTCAGCTGCAATGGAAGGAACTGAACGTCTGTCCTGTGCGCGAGGAAGGGGCGATGTCGAATCGGGGCAGCCCTGTGGAGCTGTCTTTCTCGACGAATCGAGAGCAAAGGCACGGATCGACTTATACGAACGGACTGTCGCACGGGCGGAAACGCAGACCAGCATACAAAGGCACTTGTCAACAGACCATAGCTTACAGACAAACCAGAGCGGACCGACAAAGCGGACAATCTGGAGCGGACCGACAAAGTGGACAAACCGGAGCGGACTGACGAAGCGGTCAAACCGAGCGGACTGACAAAGCGGACAAACCGGAGCGGACCGACAAAGCGGACAATCCGGAGCGGACCGACAAAGCGGACAATCCGGAGCGGACCGACAAAGCGGACAAACCGGAGCGGGACCGACAAAGCGGACAATCCGGAGCGGACCGACAAGGCGGACAAATCGGAGCGGGCCGACAAAGCGGACAAATCGGAGCGGGCCGACAAAGTGGACAACTCGGATTGGACATACGGGAGCGGACCGGCACATCGAAACTATCGGGCTACCGAGCAGACTCACAAATTAGAATGACTGACAGACGGAGGAGCGAACCGACAATTCTGTGTGTGGGGAGGGGGCGTTGGGAGTCAGCAACCTCTTGGAATCCCAGACGCAAGGTGTAGCAACGAACGGTGGCCGACCAGGGTTGGAGGAAGTCTTAGTGACACTACCGGGCCTGCGGCATGCCCACCCATCACAACGTGCGCCGTAATTTATTCGTCGAATCGATTATAAAATGAACGTGATGTAATACACATTTTGAAACGCTTGGTCTGTGTTTGTGGTATAGATATTTCGGCGAGTGCGAGACCGACTGCAAGGTCTGGCAGCGCAGGTGCTGGACTGACCACAAGGTCTGGCAGCGCAGGTGCTGGACCGACCACAAGGTCTGGCAGCGCAGGTGCGGGACCGACCACAAGTTCTGGCAGCGCAGGTGCGGGACCGACCACAAGGTCTGGCAGCGCAGGTGCGGGACCGACCACAAGGTCTGGCAGCGCAGGTGCGGGACCGACCACAAGGTCTGGCAGCGCAGGTGCGGGACCGACCACAAGGTCTGGCAGCGCAGGTGCTGGACCGACCGCAAGGTCTGGCAGCGCCAGTTGCGGGACCGACCGCAAGGTCTGGCAGCGCAGGTGCGGGACCGACCGCAAGGTCTGGCAGCGCAGGGGCGGGACCGACCGCAAGGTCTGGCAGCGCAGGTGCTGGACCGACCACAAGGTCTGGCAGCGCAGGTGGGGCATTCCACGAGAAATCGATAAATCGATGGGTTGAAAGAACACCCTCATATCTCAGATTTTCATGAAAATTTGGGACTAAGGTTCTCAGTGGCGCTCAAAACGACTGTGGTATTTTTAGTCTCGTCCGGATAATCGTTTCGGAGTTATAACCTCGGGCAATCCAGCATTGGGCGCGCGCATCGGACTTCTCGCTTGATTTTTTTGCCATTTAAATTAAAGGTGTTCCTTCAAGAGGTTACATGAAAATAATAACAAAAGTCTGAAAAATACAAATGTGTAAGTTTAATTATATTAATTGGCACGAATATGTATAAAATATGATTCCAAACTTTTGCAAAGATAAGCATACATATTTTTGTTTTTATTGACTTCAAAACAACTACATGTGAAAGAGCATTGCTTAAACTACATATAACGCCAATAAAAAGAATGGGGACTGCAGAGCAAAATCCGTAACGAACACCGCAGACCAAGCCCAACACCGTCGCCGGCCACTCAGCCTGCAGTCGGCACGCCGCATAGACGCGTCCGGTTGGAAGTGGGGTAACGGGGAGGGGAGAACTGAGCAAGACTGCGCGTCGGTGACATTGCGAATGAACTAAATGTGGTGTGGAGGCTATTATTGCTAACATAAAAAATTTGAGCCGTTCCGAAAAAAACTGAACGTATTATCGGAACATTCCGAACAATTCCGACACTCTGGTGCATTTGGTGGAAAATGTAGTGGGAGGATTATGCGTCAGAAGCCGATTGTTACTGTTAGCTTAGGTTTGTTTTAGATAGTTTTCTTTTTCTACCCATACCCTAAAAAATTTGCATGTATCCCAGTTAAATTTATATTAGAAAGCACACATCACAAACAAAAAGCCACATAGCGTCCACGCCGACAACTGCTTTTGGAACATATAAGATTAAGACATGCTGCTTTATTTAAAGGGAATGTGGCACCTTCATAGCGTGATTTTAGCTGAGATAGCCAAGTTTTAAAGCAAATCGGAAAACCTGATACTGAATATATCATGTGTCTTGGAACTCGAGATTTCCGTAGAAAAAAGCTAAAACCTACCTGCAATGTTCCCCTCATGTACCAATAGCAGCAGGCCACAGTTGTCGTGGCTGTTGGTGTGACGACATTTGCTGACGTCACGATGAGCTTCAGCCAATCGAAGCCCTTGAAGCGTTTCGAGTATGGTAGTGGTTGCCAGATCATGACACCATCCACAGGCAGATATCTATTTCTTTTCCTAGAGGAGTATTTTAAAAATCAAAATATTGAGCTTATTGTACATTTTTCAGAGAAATCATGAGTGGTTTCATTTTTTCGGCTAAAAGTACGCCTAATTACACTAAATTCCAGGATTCGACCAAGGTGCCACATTCCCCTTAAGATCTGACCCACGGATCGGAAGAACGACTCCATCACATGGTGCCATTGAACTTCACAGATTCAATTTGAAACTCGAACCTTCTGTCCCTCATCATTCGGGAGCTCATGAACAATAAAGGTCTTCGAATTAACCGGTACGAACTTGTGAATCTTCAATGTTCCTTTTCTTGCGACTGCCTTATTGAAGCGTTTTCTGAGCTTAGTAGCTAATTTGAGTACTTTTTGTTCAAGCATTTTGGATAGAGATCGAGGCAAGCAATGGAACACCGCTTTCCGTGTCCCCTTCCAAGCATGTTTGCGAAGATCGTAAGGGGATGGGTAACCCTCCTGCCAGTAAAGGTGGCCCGGGGCCTCATACCAGGCGCGTGTTAAAAAGCACACTGGAGCGGAGCCTCGGAGGACCTCACCTACTTTTTTCTAGGTGGCCGGATTACCCTTCGTGGCCAAAAAACGCTATTTCGCTACTTTTGAGAATATTCAATGGCACGTCGATTGGTCAAATAACATTGAAAATCGGCCCTAGTTTTGTAATTATAGGCTTTCAAAGTTAAACTCTTTATTTTGAGATCGCTGCAATCGCGCGGTTGCACCAGTTCGCGTGCATCAAAGACCAAGTGGCAACGTTATAGCGCCGTATAAAACGAGATGATATGTTAATTTCACCCCTCATGAAGGTCAAGGTCACATTTCAAGGCCATACCAGCATTCTCAAAGTCATTGGTCCGGTGCTTCCGGTCGCATGGCGTTACCCAGTATGACTTATATTATGCTACGACGTCATAGTTAAGATAAGTTAATGTAAAGGTCAAGGTCACAGGTCAAATTAAAATGTCATGGGTAAAGGTCAATGCTCATTTTCTATCCAATGGCTGCTATGGTGCCAGTCATGGTGTAAATAAAGGGAATATGTCATATTGTGACCTCATAGGTCAATGACCTTGAATGACCTTAACCGCAAAAATTAGGTTTACAATTCTTGGGACGTTCTCACTATGACCTTGCTCTGTTTTTAGTGCATTGTGGACTTCTTTGAGCTGTCGCGGCATTTCCGGATGAATACCCAGCAAGGCCAGTGGCGTAGCCAAGGGGGTCCTTGGGGCCGCGGACCCCCCCCCTGGGCTGACCTTATGCACTGGAAAACACGAGCATTGGTCTCGGGGGCCCCTGAGCTTGGGCTCAGGGGCCCTCCCAGCTCGGTCGCAGGGGCCCCCAGATTGGTCTCAGGAAGCCCCCAAGCTTGGTCTCAAGAGACCTCCGAACTTGGTCTCAGGGCCCCCCGAGCCTGGTCTCACGGGTTTTCCGAACTTGGTCTCAGGGGGGCCCCCGATCATCGGTATCGAGGGCTCCAGAGTACCGAACATGGATCTCGGGGGGCCTGAGCTCGGTCTCAGGGGGCCCCCGAGCTTAATCTCACGGGCCTTTCGATCTTGGTCTCAGGGTCCCCGAGTTTGGTCTCGGTCCCCCGAGCTCGGCCTCAGGGGGTTCCGACCTCCGTCTCAGGCCCCACCCCTTCCGAGGTTGGTCTCAGGGGACCCCCGAACTTGGTCTCAGGGGGCCCCTGATCATCGGTATCGAGACTTCAGGGAACCGAACATTTATCTCGAGCGCCCCCTGAGCCCGGTCTCAGGGGCCCTGAGCTTGGTTTCAGGGGCCCCCGAGCTTTAGTCTCACAGGCCTTTCGATCTTGGTCTCAGGGGCCCCCAAGCTTGGTCTCACGGACCTTCCGAGCTTGGTCTCAAGGGGCCCTGATCATCGGTATTGAGGGCTCCAGAGTACCGAATATTGATCTCAGGGGCCCCCTGAGCTCGGTCTCAAGGGCCCCCGAGCTTGGTCCCAGGGGCCCCCGAGCTTTAGTCTTACGGGCCTTTCGATCTTGGTCTCAGGGGGCCTCGAGCTTGGTCTCAGGGGGCTCCTCGAGGTTGGTCTCAGACCCCCAAACCTGTTCTCAGGGGTCTGAGTTTGGTCTCAGGGGCCGCGAGCTTGATCTCACGGGCCTTCTGAGCCTGGTCTCAGGGGCCCCGAGCTTTGTCTCACGGGCCTTTCGATCTTGGTCTCAGGGGCCCCAGAGCTGGTCTCAGGGATCCCCGAGCATTGGTATCGATGGTTCCGGAGCAGCGAACATTGATCTCGGGAAATGGGGGGGGGGCAATATTGATCTCAGGGTGCCTCCCGACGATCGATATCGAGGGACTTATGAACAAGGCACGAGAATTGGCCCCATGGGATCCAGAGTTTGGTCTCAGGGGCCAGGACTGGGCTCAGGGCAGGGCATTTTTTAAGGAAAAATCAGTGGGGGGGGCATTTCTTGTGCTGGCAATTATAGTGTCTTTAGGGGATCAAGACCCCATTTGGAGTCGGGGGGGGAATACAACTTAGAGGCGTCAGTGTTAAAATTCCCCAATTTTTGTGTTCTTCCATCTTCTAAAGATTATAGATACTGCCCAGGGCTGCCATTTTTCGCCGGAGAAAGGCCAAACGGAGTTATAAAAACGTCCAAAAGGGGTTATTTTTCACAAAATGGCCAAATAAATCCCACAAAACCCAGATTTGAGGCTAAAACGACCAGAAAAGCTACCTGTATCACCGTTTAAAACTAATTGTTGACGGTTTGATATTGACTTGACGCAGTATTCTCTTTTAGCACACTACCCAGCTAGTAGGAAGCCAGGAGTGCCCTTCCAATCCCGCGTGGCCATCAATGATTTTATCCACAGAACCAGAAAATGTTTTGGCATCATCAATTATCTTTGCCACACCACTCTCCGCTAACATTTAATATTTTTCTTGTTTTTCCAACTGTGAATTTTTGCTCTCGAACAGTGGTGGATCTAGGATTTTGATAATTGGGGGAGGGTGGGGCCTCAGAGGATGCACTTTGCCGCCAACTTACCCGCGTTCAATATTACATTGGTGCTGAAAAGAAACACCGATTAAAAAACGACCCGGTTTATTATCATCGAGCGTTTGAGGTCAGTTTACTCTGATTAGGCTGATTAATGTACACTATACATACATAAGTACAAGGCCCCCTTGCATTTTCAGCACGAATGGAACTGTCCCGTGCTAAGATAGCACAGAGATTAAATTACCACACGCTTGTAATGTTACACTTTTAATGCTGAGAATAAGGCAGTTGTCAGAATAGATTTACTAAAAATTCTAGACAAATGCTTAAAAATTGGGTATTTTTAGGACTAGACAGATTGGAATTCTACGCTCGAGGTGTTGTTTTTTCAGTGTATAGTTTACGTATGCTCACACCACAATAATAAATAAATAGGTTGAGCACTTCACACCGCCACACCAGCAACCAGTCTGACGCGCTTTGCCTACACTGTTTCCCGCCTAATCCACGAACGAGCGCCGATAACTCACCACTGGCCACGTATGAAATGAAAGCATCGTCATCATCATCATAGTTTGAGTTTAGGAGCGCGTCGACATCATAGGTCATATGGCGCCCGTGAGAGCACCATGCAATCCCACGGTTCTGGCTGAGACGTGGGCTTCTGGACGGAAATGAAACACGATGTTCGATTGGTTGTTGGCTATCTCTAGCGTTAGGATTAGATGGGGCTGCTTTGCTGGGATTTCCCGGTTTTTATTTCAAGTTTTTATGGCATTTGTAGAAGCATACAGGTAAAATTTCGTCTTTAAAAAGACATGCAAGTGAGTATGGTCAGAATGCCTGAGGCTATAATTTTCAAACCGTAAATCAGAGAGGAAAATGAATACGAAAATCGTCATCAGCTCGATCAATAGCTCCCCTGTCAAAAAGTACACCGAAATCTGCGACATGAGGGTGTTATCGACTTGTTGATTTGTCGTGGAATGTCCCATGGATGTAAATATAGGATATATAAATACCATCAACCAATCCGAAGCCCACTGCTTATGGGATATGGTCACGTGGCTATCTTACACCAATGTGATGTCATACAGTGGTGGATCCAGGGGGGGGCAAAAAGGCAATTGCCCCCCCAAACGGAAAAGCTCGGGGCAAAACTATGTTTTTGCCCCTCCCAAAGCGATCGACCCACTTCTTCCCCGACTCCTTTTTAGCTTGATAAGCAAGATTTTGGTGCTTCAACTAACTTCAAACAGAATTGGTGAAGAAATGAATTGGCGGGAAATGAGGCTTGGATAGGGAAAAAAGTATCTTGAGCCCATATTTTTCACCCGTGGGTTTTTTTTTGCTTTTCGTCTCCAGTTCCCAAAATCCTACCGAAAAGGCATATTGTAGAGTGTGACTTTTCTGCGCACCCAAGTATATATACATAAGCCCTGTTTCAGCTGTCAGCACAGTTTTGTCAGCAGGACCTCTAACCCAAGGGGTTGTGCTCCGGCTTTTTAGCCTATGCCAAAAATGGCAACCTCAAATCTGGCATTCACCATGGTGATGACGTCAGCGATCGCCTAGAGTTGCTTAGCAACGCATTGTCGCTGAGCATTGTAGAAGACGGGGCTATCAGGAGATAAGTTGCGTGTTAGGGGCAATAATACTGTTTTTTGAGGACGTGGGGTAATAAATCTTGGGTCTACCCTCACCAGATGCATCTTGAAACCGTAAAACACTCCACGATCCGGAGTCGATTCTCATTGAATAAATAGGCGGCGCCACCTTGAGAGCAACTGCTGACGTCACAAACCTAAAATTCTCTAGAAATAGAGGTTGACATTTTTTGAGAGGGGAGCGTTCTACCTCTACATTTAAAGACCTTGCTCTAACCTCTCCTCCAGAAAAGTAACATTAGCGCCATAATCGCGTCTTGTTTGTGCTAAGCAAAGGGAACTTAATCCTTTATACCATTAAAAAATATTAGGTTGCCACTTCGTGCACTTACTATTTTTCATCAGCGCAAACATTTTTTTATTTACTTCGGCAGAGGAAATTCCATCCGCCGGAGAGAGAACTTTACAGGCACCCAGTGATTTAGAGGGTCAATGAGGCCCGGGCCTAAACGGGGTGACGACCGGGTCCATTCAAGCCAAATGCACATCGAATTTTGGGCCAAAATCGCGACGCGGAGTATAGCCTAACTGATGGTGTGCATTTGGGTGTGGCTTATAACGTCGGCCTTGCGTCCCCCGGAGGGCCCTAAGACCTGCAGCGGTTGCTACAGGCCCCCAACGGTTCTGGGGCCACACACTCTGGTAGCGCTTGCACGACTGGGGTAGTGTTGAGTTGTGATGAGGTGAGTGATGGGTTTGAGTGTGTTAGTTTGGAATCGTCAGAGTGATACTAATTACCTGCAGGCCATCCGCCAGTAAAACCTCAAGAACTAGTTCCCGGGGATAGGCTACAATCCTGTGACGTAAGCGCAACGCGGCCCGCTGATTGGTGCTGACAAAACTGTGCTGACAGCTGGAACAGGGCTATATCCTTTATTTTTATTTTTTATGTAAATTTTGTCCAAGTTGTTCCCAGTTCGACTGTTGGAGTCGGAGTCTCACTAAAGTCATCAATGGACTTGTCACGGAGACCCCAACCCCACCACCCGAATGAGCAACTCCCACAATGAAGGGTTGATTTAGATGCCAAAGTTTAACGTCCCACAAAGCACAGGGACGGCCGCCCCGCTCAGGTCACCCTCTCATCAGTCAGTTGCCAGCTGACCTGTACGTCGGGTAAACTATTGAGCGCCGGAGCGTCTCAGGGGAACCGATCCCAAGCCTGGACACGCACTGCCACTGCATGCTTCTGAGCAGCGGGCCGGAGCCCAACGCTCTACCAACTGAGCTACCGGGGCGGCAAATACCTTGGCAGCTTGGATTTTCCGATCACGTTTGGAAGAACCACATACAGTGAGTGTCCACATACATACAGTGTCTTCTCTCCCTAGTGAAAAATCCCATGGGACTGTCCCATGAAAAATGCATGGGACAATCCCATACGAAAGTGAAACAGGGATTTGCATGGGAATCCCATGCGCATTCCCATGGGAATCCCATGCACATTCCCATGGGAATCCCATGCGCATTCCCATGAGAATCCCATGCGCATTCCCATGAGAATCCCATGCGCATTCCCATGAGAATCCCATGCGCATTCCCATGATAATTCCATGCGCATTCCCATGGGAATCCCATGCGCTGATCCATGGGATTCACATAGAAACTCTGCGCTGGTCCCATGGAAATACCATGCAGGACCCAAGGAAAACCAGCCAGTCCAAGAGGGGTTTCAATGCCAATTCCAGAACTGTTCGCCATAAATTCGACAGCATCTCTATGCCGGTCCTGAAAGCATCATCACTAAGACGTCAGAACTAAAGACTTTTGGTTTTCAGATTCAACCATATTATATTCAGTTAAATCCTTTGATTTTCTCTCACTACGCACTACTGGTTCACTTCACTCCGCCCTTCACTTCTTTTTAACATCTTCTGCTCGTCATGAATTTTTCTGCGGAGGATTTCCTTTGTCTTCCCATATTCAAGTCCCGTCTTTTTTCGGACGAAATCTGAGGACAGGCAAATGTGTTAGTTCATCATCCAAGAATAGACAATATAATTCATAATCAACCCTTATTTTTACTTAATATTTAATTATCAACCCTTAATATTTACTTAATTAGCTGAGGCATCAAGCTCAGACATGCAGAGACTTGGTATTATTGTTTTCAATCCTTACCTTGGCATCCGGAGATTTTCTCAGGCTCTCCACCTCGAAGTCCAGAAACTTTCTGACCTGCTTCACTCTATGACCTTTGCCATACGAGACATGGTCATCTTCAGTCTCACTGCCAGAGAAGTCAGTGCTGTCCGAACTCTCAGCCTCTATCTCCTTCATCTTGCGCTCCATCTCAGATGCAGTGCCTGGTTTGTATCAAGCACGGAGCAGAAGTTAGTCCCTCAGGTTGCAGAAAATAAATTAAGTGCAAATATACATGCACATTGTAGTATCTGGAGAGTTATAATTTCCTAATGTTATTTAGAGGTTTTGTTCCGGTTGCTTCTGGCATCTATTGTGTTAAGCTAAAGGAAGGATTTGCCTAAAGAGTTGATGTCAGAATTACCAAGGGTTAGCAAAATCAGTTCAGTCTTGAACTCGGTAGTGTTAGCATGTGATTGTGTGTTCTTGTTGCTGATGGTGTGGATAATCATGTTGTTACTTTATTCCACATTTTAATCGGATCGTTCAAGGTTGCGACACTACACACATATACATAAACAGCATCAGAACCATATGGCAAAAAGCAGAGGCAGGGGCCTTGGGTAAAATCATTCTTCCCTAAGGTGAGGGCTCAAAATTGAGTAGGATAAAGGCAAAAAAAACAGACCAAACACCAGGGTGTGAAATCACTTTGGATTCCTCACATTTTGTTGAAAATAAATCCCAGATGTTTCTGGTTTGATTTAGCTTATTTCAGACAGCCGGCTCTCATGGTCAAAATTAATTGCCGCAAGAACGTTTATTGACTTGGGGAGCTTGCATCTGTGACTATCAAGTGCAGCTCAGCTTGGGCCATTGAAACCACTGCATGACCAAAGCTGCTCCATGCTAGGTATTGAGGATACAGTACTCCCCAGAGCGCTGTTAAAGCGGCTGTGTCTCGACCTTGAAAACAAGCAAAGAAATGAAGGAAGTATAAATGTCTGAATGAACATACCTGTTTGGTAGCAGGTAATTGAATATGTACCTACCTAAGTATATTTGTGCTAAAAGGCTAATAAGCTGGAAAAGAAGAACAAAAAATTGACATCAAATGGAAAAGACGTACCACGTACCTTGAGCTCTTAGAACTGCAGGAAACCACCGTTTCCCATGTTTCGCTTCCACCCGAGCACCAAGCGATAGACCACCAAGACCTTCTTTGATAAACTTCACGGGTAGTACCGAAAATGAAGGCGGGTTTTCCAGCCATTCCACGACAGCACTCTGGTTTGAAGCTTGACTCATCAGTTCCGATCCCTCAAAATACCAATAATTTCGAACAGTGACCTTTTAGAAATAACGAGCACTAACCACACGAAAATCCAACTGGGATTTCAAATATCAAATCAAACCGATTTTCGCAACGGTTGAAGGAAGAGGGGTGCTGCCAATTTTGCAAAATACTTTCACCAATCGAAGGAATCTCTGTCTTGAAAGACTACTTTACCTACTAAAATATAAAATATACATAAAAATACCCTAAATAACTGTTAAAATTAAATTAATATACATTCTCGATAAATAAAATTCATCTGAAGAGGCCCAAAGAAAGGTAAAGTAAAGGAAATTATTGGCCTTTGTTTTAAATCGGCCATGTTTGGTTTGGATGCGGCGGCAATTGCGGCAATGGTGGAGGGAGTCATAGTAGTACAGACCAAGGCCTTTAAATGTAGAGGTAGAACGCTCCGCTCTCAAAAAATGGCAACCTCTTTTTTAGAGACTTTTACGTTTGTGACGTCAGCGATTGCTCTCGAGGTGGAGCCGCCTGGAGCCGCCCATTCATTGGATAAAAATCGGCTACGGATCGTGGGATGTTTGTACGGTGTCAACATGCATCTGGCGAGGGGCAGACCCAGGATTCATTACCCCACGTTCACAAAAAAGCAGTATTATTGCCCCTAACACGCAAACTATCTGCTGAGCCACGTCTTCTTCCATACACAGCGGCAATGCGTTGCTAAGCATTTCTAGGCGATTGCTGACGTCATCACCGTGCCCAATGCCAGATTTGCGGTTGCCATTTTTGGCCTATGCAAAAAGCCGGAGCGCAACCCCCTGGTACAGACAATACTCAGGCCGGGACCGTCGGCTGCGAAGCTGGGCAGGCGCAGTCAGCTGATACTGATTGATGCAAATTGCTGTTGTCTCACTTCAAAACCCAACTAGAGATGAATGCGTTTGGCCCTGTGCGGCGTACGTGGTGTTGAGCGGTGCGTGGTGATGAGAGGTGCGTGGTGTAGAACGGTGCGTAGTGTTGAGCGGAGCGTAGTGTTGAGCGGAGCGTAGTGTCGAGCGGAGCGTAGTGTTGAGCGGAGCGTGAAGGTCGGGTACCACTGCGTTGACTGGTGCGTTGGTGGTCGGAGGCGCCTGCGTGGCCCGATGCGCAATATCGAGCGTTGCATGGTGGTCTGGTGCGGCCGGGTGGCCATGGCGGGCACTAGGGTCCCGCGCGGTACAGATGTGGTTTTTATCCGCCCCCGGCGCAGCTTAGGGGCCCCGCGCCGGGGGCACTCGTGTGATTTTTTACTCTTGCGTGTTTTTATTCTTTGTGTTTGTGTTAATAATATATGTGTATGGATCCAAATCTATCTGGCAGTACCCCGAAGGCCGTAATGAGCTCGGTTTGGTGAATTAGGTTCGGTTTTAGTATTTCAAGTGTGGAGACCATGGTGTTATTAACAGGAACTTGTAATGTCGGATCCAGGTTTTCTCTTTGTAGGGGAGCATTCGGCCCGGACATACCCTGGTTCTGACAATGGGCCAGATGTCAGGCATGGATGGTCACCAAAATTGTTCCAATAATATTTTGGGTAGGGGTGGGGATGGGTTTCTTACCACAAGACACCAATTCTCGCATGCCAGGAGGGAGGGTGAGGAGACATTTCTGTTGCCATGGAAATAGTAGGGGAAAGTCCCATGGGACAAACAAGTCCCGTCGATATCCCGTGGAGACAGTCCCATGGGACAGAAAATCCCATCGACGTCCCATGGGACAGTGAAATCCCCTGGAAATCCCAGGGGAAATTCCCGTGGGACGATGAAATCCCATGGAATTGTCCCATGGGACAGGTCAGTCCCATGGGAATTTTCCATGATCCCATGGGATTTTTTCACTAGGGCTCTCATTCTCAGAACACCAGGGCATAAACCACAGGCCACGCACACTCGGGGCCGCCCCCGTTTTGTATTTCGTTTTCCAAATTCGTCGGGCAAAATAAAGGTTTTTTCCTCCTGATTTTGCCACTCCCCGCCCACGGTTCCTATAGATATCCCCGCCCACCTCTATTCTAAAGTGCGCTCCAACGAAATTTGCTACCCCGTTGTCATTTGGCGCCAAATTCCAATACTATGGGCGAAGTGATCGTCGCAGTAACACGTGGACGGTTCACCTTAAATACTTTCAATCTGTTGATCTTTTGATCAGTGGGTGTTTTCATACCCTAGTTGTAGACGTTTTAATATGTGGACGTTTTGTTTGTAGACGAATTTAGTTTTCCCTATCAGGGCATTTTGTAGACTTTTTAAGCTGTAGAGGGAATACTCTGTAGACGATTTGAATTGTAGACATTTTCAAGTGTAGACGCTTTGTGCCGTAGACGAATTTTATGTAGAGGAATTGACTTGTAGACGATTTGTATGTAGACGTTTTTATACTTCCCCTCTTGGGGTCTGCTCCATCTCTGCCCCGAGACCCCCGAGACATTCCACGTGAAGAGAGCTGTGGGCGTTGTGGTGGTATTCTTATTTCTGTGATATTTGAGGGCCGTCATGAAGGACATCAACAATATAAAAGAAAACTTACACTTGGTAAAGGGTGGCAGCAGCAGCAGTGGAAAAGCCTTTAATGACCCCAAAACCTGTGTTGAAGGTGGCCTTGGCAGGATACCCCTTTCCTGCAAGACTAACATTTTGGTAAGTGGTATACCTACCTACCAAGCAGGCAGTGACATTTTGTCATTTTCTAGTGACATAAGGTAAATGCACAAGTTTGGTTGCATTCGGATGGTGTGGCTGGATTAGAGGTGGGATTTTTGGTCCAGTGGTCCTGGTACAGTCTGCAGAATGTGACAGGCGATTCGATGAGGAGTTTGGGGCAGCCCAAAGCCGGCACCAATTGGGGCAGAAATTTGGTTGCTGGGGCAGATTTGCACCAACTGGGGGTAATGTTTTGCCAATAAATGTTTACATACTCTTTTAAACAAGACACCCAGAAACAAAATAATATTTTGCATTCGACCCTATGACAGCGGACTCGCGACCCTCCAAGTACAAAAGCAATAGCAAATCATGTTCCGCAGCTATCTTGCATTCAAGATGCACAATTTGTGCATCTTGATTGCAAGATACAAAAGCAGTGATCCAGATCACTGCTTTTATATAAGCAGTGAGTTGGCAAGGCGCACCAGTCCGGGAAGGAGTGCGTCTTTCATTTTGTTTAAAAATTCTCTGATATTCATTTAAGTTCCATTTTCCCATCACATTTCATTTGTATTTTACATATTTGTTGTCAAGAGTACAAAAATTATGTTGGGTGCTGCAATTGCTAATTTGTAAGCTCATTTAAAATAAATATTTCATACATTTTTGTGTTGCTGACTATTTAAAACTAATACAGGGAATACATTTCAGGTAAATGGTCATGCAGATATAAACACATATTTACATCATCAAACACCCCAGAGCACCAGGAAAACAGCTTCCATCTATGTATTTTCTACAGACCAGTCTGCAGAACGTGGCAGATATCGACGAGATCTCGTTGGGGCAGCCTCGGGGCAGACCTACCGATTTGGGGCAGCTTTTGGTCGATCTTGGGGCAGATGGGGGCTCTTGGGGCAGGAACTAGTACTTGGGGCAGCGCTCGGTACGGGTAATCACCGAGGAAAAAGAAAAAATGAAAAGAAACGACAATCATTAGTTAAAGTTGCGCTGTGAAAGCTGAATTGTCTCAAAAGCGTCATTTTTGTCATCTAGAGAAATATGGTTAAAAAGATACCAAACAAAGGAAATTTTTAATAGACATAAAGTCAAAGTTCCTGGAAGTGAATAAAAAATCAGGCAACAGGCACCTTTCTAAAGCTAAATTTAAATGTATTTTCTAAATTTGTAATCTAAACCTAGCTTTAGTTACAAAATACAATCTTAGAACTCGAAATAAAATTTCCCTGTATGTAGTTTTTTGCATTTCCTCTGCTATGTTTTGATAGCCAAAGGCCGGCAAAGCGGGTCTTTGTCAAAAGGTCCACTGTTCAAAGGGTCCACCGTTCAAAAGAAAATCATGCCAGCCCCCTCCCCTTAGAACAAATGCTAGTCAGTGATGTGACGTCACAAGAGCGTACGGGAATCCTTCTTCGCTTGGGTCTTGTGAAAACTAGGGGTGAAAATATTCCAAATATTTTCATGTTTTAATGCAAATGTGAGAAAATGGAAGGGGGAAAATGCTTTAGCTGTGGAAAAAATTATGCTTTATCGAATTTAGTTATCAATTGAAATATTTTTTAAACTTTTGATTATACGGCGTGAAAGCAGTGGCAAATGACGTCTTTAAGGGAAAATACTTCGCTTGTAAATATACCTGTGAATAAAAGTATTCTTGAAGTCATGTATCATGAATGCAAGATAGCTTCTGCTGTGCGTGGAGGGTCGTGAGTGCGTTGCCATCGTCGAGTTGGATGCACGGTTTTCTTTCATTTCTGGGTGTTTCGTTTAAAATGGAGTAGATAAACATATATCGGTAAAAATCCCCCCCGTTGGAGGAGTCTGCCCCAGCATCCAAATTTCTGCCCCAATTGGGGCAGGCTTTGGGCTGCCCCAAGCGCCTCGTCGAGTCGCCTGCCACGTTCTGCAGACTGGTCTACAGATGCTCCAACATATTTGGGGGTGGACTGGGTCTCCTAGCCCCACCTCCTTGCATCCACCTCCATGTATTAGTATCTTAGGCCTCGACTACTGAGTTTAATGCCTGTTTCATATTCTGAAGTTAACTTTGTAGTTTTAATATTATATGGACATTGGTTTGGAAGTTAGGTTTATAATTGCTTAAAAAGTGGATTAAAGTAGACTACTTTCGGTTGTACCTTTATCTTTTTCTCTGGGGATAAGTAGCGCATGGGGTAAAATTCATGTTTGTATTGCCTTTCATGAGATATTTAGTATTGTATGGATATTGGTTTAAATTTCTGTCTTCAGTTAGTTAATAGGAGTGGCAAAGTTCTAGTAGGAGTTCATTTGATAAACTTTTATAATTAAGCAACCATCATACAAGATCCAATCAATATCCCTGTCACGAAAACTTCATGATAAACTCGGCACGTTTGTCTTATTCAATAGTCATGGATGGAAAGAAAAATACGTGCACACGTTCAGCTTCGCCCACGCCAAATAATTGTTCAGTCCTTGGGATAATCCAGTCAGGAAGTGGTCCCCTGGCTAATGAAACGCCAATATAATTAGTTATTTTGGGTGTTCTCTATGAATTCTTTTATAATCTCACCTCACGATTATACAGTTTGGGCGCCCAAGGGGAAGGAGGCAGTTGGATAGAACGGGCCATCTTGAGCATTGCACTGGTGCATGAGCAGGCTCTGAGAAAACAATGAAAAAAATCGATAATTTTGCCTCGCTCTCGAACTCGACATAGTTATTATTATTATTATATATATATATATATATATATATATATATATATATATATATATATATATATATTACATATATATTATTGAGCATTACCATTATTGTTCTGTTGTAATATTTATATGATATAACATAGGCGGATCCAGGTTTCCAATGGGGGGCACTTATGACCGGCAAAACTTATCAGGTGGGCGCAAAATTCTATCGGTGGGTGCCGATTTTCGCATCTGGGGGGTGGGGGTTGTGGTGTTGGGGTGACATTTCAGGGGGCGCCATCGACCTTTCAGGACGGCGCCATGACCATTTGAGGGGGCGCCGAGGGTTGATGGGGTGCGTGCCCCCACCTTTGCCCCCTGGATCCACGTATGTTATATCATTACGGGAATGCGGCCGCTTTCGGATGAGAACATGCTGCTTCCGGTTAGGTATTTGCCGAGCTTAGTAGAACATTCGTAGTCATATCATTTGTACCATCATCCTTATTCGTCCTATCCTTACCCGTCTAAAACTTCCATTTCAGAAGAAAAATGAGGGCCTGTAATGATCGCGGCGAACTTGCAGATCGTGCTCGGCGAACAACTTTGGCTTGGACCTGAGTTCGAACCCAAGCTTTGTCGGTGACCGGCAAACATGGCTCCAGTTTTTGCATCACTCCTAAAAAATTTCCCTGGGCTCCGCTTATCTGACCCAGAAATGGAAATTGGACAGAACGATTGTTCCTCTGATACCAATTTTGTGAGGCAACCCCTGTTGGTTTAGCGCTGAGAGCCCGCCAAAAATAGTCAATTTTACATGCAAAGTCAATGACGGCGATCAATTTGTGCGCCCAGTAGTAGAATTGTAGTAGAAAACTTTAGAGGGGGCTGCTGTGAATCACCTTTATTATCACGCACCCCGCTGGGGTCCCTGGCATGACGCGCCCCGCTGGGGGGCGTTTTTCGCCCCCTCCGTATCTTGTTCCCCACGAAAGCTAAAGGAAAGTTACGGGCGGTGTTCGAAAGCTCTTGACAATACGAATAAATTTTATACGAAGAATTTTTATATCAGGTCAATATTGAGGTCAGCATAGGTCAAAGAAGCTTCCATAGGCTTACAACGGAGCAGTGTACGTTTCTCTCTCTAGATCTTCACTCAGGGGCGCTAGAGCAAATCTTTATGCATCATTGGATTCCGCTCATTGCGGGGAATCGAATGATGTATAATATGACCTTGCTAGGTCAAATATTAAAAATGACCTGACCTCTAGCTAGGTCAGGGCCACAGAGTGACCTGGTATGGTCATGTTGCATATCATTCGATTCCCCGTGACAATATAAGCACAGTGCAAACAAAATGGGAGGTTTATCTCAATTCAGTGATAAGTTATTGGCAAAACACTCACTCTAAGCTCCCGTGACCTGACATGACCTTTGAGAGGCCACATGCTCAAAAACTCAACTTCATGGTCAAGATCATGGTAAGAATAAAGGGTTTGAGGATTTTCAGCTTTATCTATCCAGCGTTTACTGAAAACGAGCCCATTCTATTTTCACCATAGACTTATAGGGCAATTCCAGCACCAATCGACCAAGGCCTACACGGTACATCTTCGATTTTCTTTAAAATGGGCATATAGGGTTCTCATGGGCCCCAAAGCCGAATCTGAGAGTTTCAGCTCGATCGGAGTAAAACTTCAGAAGTTATTGCCTCATGCATTTTTTGAAAATCTGCTTACTTAGGTCATATAGCAAATACAGCAATATGACCTAAGGTCATATTTCAAATTTGCTGGTACAATTTTCAAAATGGAATGTCTCAAATTGAAGATGAGATTTTTTTCGTCCAATAAAATAGGTTGGAACATGCGTTTTTTATATCTACTTGTGTTTTTAACATGCACAGTGGAGGGTGATCTGGCATCAACACGTAATGAAGGGGGTCCCGAAATGCCTCCCCTGAGATCTCGCAAATTAAGAGGGTTAGGAAAACACATGTTCCGGGATTTGTGAGGCCTGTAAATTGTTTTGTTTGAGCTCAATTGTATGTACTTATATCTATATCTTTAAGGTCAAATCAAGTCATAAATGTCAAATGTACGTCATACCGGACACCTTTAGCGAAGTGCCGTGATTATACGGAAAAAATCGTGAAACGTTTGAAACATAACAGTGATATATTGAAATAGTGATATTGAAACATATAAAAGTACGGCGACAGTGGACACGCTCACTTCAACGGAGCCCTGGAGAGGAGGAGGTTAGGGAGAATTTATACTCTTTTGACTCCGTGCAAATGATTTCTGAAGATATTACGTTTAAAGAATGGTCAAAATCAGAGAGAGAGAGAGAGAGAGAGAGAGAGAGAGAGAGAGAGAGAGAGAGAGAGAGAGAGAGAGAGAGAGAGAGAGAGAGAGAGAGAGAGAGAGAGAGAGAGAGAGAGAGAGAGAGAGAGAGAGAGAGAGAGAGAGAGAGAGAGAGAGAGAGAGAGAGAGAGAGAGAGAGAGAGAGAGAGAGAGAGAGAGAGAGAGAGAGAGAGAGAGAGAGAGAGAGAGAGAGAGAGAGAGAGAGAGAGAGAGAGAGAGAGAGAGAGAGAGAGAGAGAGAGAGAGAGAGAGAGAGAGAGAGAGAGAGAGAGAGAGAGAGAGAGAGAGAGAGAGAGAGAGAGAGAGAGAGAGAGAGAGAGAGAGAGAGAGAGAGAGAGAGAGAGAGAGAGAGAGAGAGAGAGAGAGAGAGAGAGAGAGAGAGAGAGAGAGAGAGAGAGAGAGAGAGAGAGAGAGAGAGAGAGAGAGAGAGAGAGAGAGAGAGAGAGAGAGAGAGAGAGAGAGAGAGAGAGAGAGAGAGAGAGAGAGAGAGAGAGAGAGAGAGAGAGAGAGAGAGAGAGAGAGAGAGAGAGAGAGAGAGAGAGAGAGAGAGAGAGAGAGAGAGAGAGAGAGAGAGAGAGAGAGAGAGAGAGAGAGAGAGAGAGAGAGAGAGAGAGAGAGAGAGAGAGAGAGAGAGAGAGAGAGAGAGAGAGAGAGAGAGAGAGAGAGAGAGAGAGAGAGAGAGAGAGAGAGAGAGAGAGAGAGAGAGAGAGAGAGAGAGAGAGAGAGAGAGAGAGAGAGAGAGAGAGAGAGAGAGAGAGAGAGAGAGAGAGAGAGAGAGAGAGAGCATCGACGCTTTCGGATTGCGTGGATAATATAGAGCGAATTTTTTATTCCCTGAGTGAGAAGGTATGTAACCTAACCCGTCACCACTACATCTCTAAGGCTCAAGGACATTTATAGCAAACTGGAAGGAAAAGGCACCAAAGGGGGAAGCCGTAGTCATCAAAATTATACATGTACTGCGCAAAATACTGCTCAGTCGTTTCACTGGCCTGCAAAGCAGGTGACTGTACACCCTTTTGTTCTATACTGGGCTGAGGATGGAGTCCGGTGCAGGAGAAGTTTTTTTTTAAGTGACGACTTAAAGCACTCTCACGTCATGGTTCATACCTTGCAACACAAACTCGTACCTTGGCTACGCACCCACATGCCAAGTTTGAAGAAAATACATTACGTATCAGACGAGTGCGGTGGCCAATACAAAACAATTTTCACTGTATCAATGCTTGTTATCATCCAGGTAGACTTTCAAATACCATGGGAATGGCACTCCTTTGCTACCAGCCACGGGAAGAACGCCTGTGAGGGAGTTGGTGGCAAAGTTAGAAGAAGAACAGCCCAGGTAAGCTTAAGGAGAGAAGAAAAGGATCAGATCTTGGATCCTCTATTGATGTTCTCTTTTCTGACGCAATACTTCGACACCACAATCCATTTCGAGTTTGTCAGTAGAGCGCAGGTCTTTGAAATTTCAAAACGACTGATACAGCGGTACAGCTCGGCGTTGAAGATCAAGGGCACCCAACGGTTTCATCGTTTCACACCCGTAAACCTGAACACCATGCAGGTGCGGGAGCTCTCTGAACACATCGATGGAACCAGTGGCAGATCTAGCCGTTTGGTTTGGGAGGAGTAAACCAAAGTCAAAAAGGAAAAAGAAAAGAAAAAAGGTCACGCAGTAAAAAATTGTGCTACAATAATATGACTTGACAGTAGGATTTGGGATATTTGAGCCAAAAGGCAAGACAACTTCACGGGGTGAAAAAGTATGGGCTCAAGACACTTTTCTATCCAAGATCCAATATTTACACTGATCTTAACTGGTTCTATTTGAAGCTGAGAGTTGAAGCACCCAAATCTTGCTTATAAATTAAAAAGGAATCGGGGCATAAAGGAGGTCGACTGCTTGGGGAGGGGGGCAATAACATAGTTTTGCCCCTAGCTTTCCATTTGGGGGGACATGTCGTTTTTGCTTCCCCCTGGATCCGCCACTGGACGGAACAGAGCTGCCTACTGTGACAGCGTAAGGCCAGCTCAGCACAAAGACAGCTCATGGAGGCGCCAGCTCCCGTATTTCGGTGCATTGTTGCAAACCGGTTTCCGGTGTACATACATACATTTTTTGCACATGCTGACAAATGCTTGCTTCCTTTAACTTCAAGGAGAGTAAAACCGCGCAAAGATATCGTCAATGAGAGAGTATTGCTATAGTTCTAACTCGCAAGTGGGGAAATGCTTGCTTCGGTCCGATGCAGAAAAACTTATTTGAATTGACGCGATAGGCGAGTTCTATACATGAACACGGGAAACCACGATTGCTTAATTTGGCTTTCACCAGACTTTTAGCAATGTTTCTGTTGTATCACCATTTCGTCGCACTACATGTCCAATATACTGCCGAAGCCCCAGCGACGAGTTATTGTCATCCTTTAAAGCACTGTGATGAGCAGTAACACGCAGTCGGACAGGGCTTAAGCATAATTGCCCGAGGTGGCCGGAAACCCTTCATGGCAGAAAAACAACATCGATGAGCGAGTTGATTTTGGAAAGAATTTGGAAAATCTGTCCTCTATGTTTACGCACTGACTGGCCTATAGGCTTACAAAATCAGACATGTATTCATAAATAGCCATAATCTGCGGTCACATAAGCATCACCACCGGAAAAAGTGGGGGCCAGACAAAGTTCAACCTGATGGTGACCAAAACCTTTCCACGATAGGACCAAAAACTGTTCAAATTTGGGCTCCTCGTTGCCTCCCTCAGCGGCTGTTTATGAAAATTCCAGGTTTTCTCCCATTTTGACTGAGATAAGAAAATTTTGCGCCAAAAGTGGGGGCCAAGCCCCCTGCCCCCTTTTCCGACGCCTATGTGCGGTCACACCAGTTCAAATGCCTTATGAAAACGTAGTATCATCAGGGTTGTATGTTAACCCGCGCCTCACCGGGGGTCCGGTGCCACCTTCGCCCCACCGGGGGCATCGATGGCCCCCTCTAACTCCGAAAATATGGCCGTTAGCGCAAATCTGCAAAATGCATTAGAAAGCTCGTGTGAATACAGTAAGAGATTACTTCATATGTTTTAGTGCTCAGGTCTATGGTTTGACCTCCAGATGTCAAATTACGTCAAGATCGGCTATTTTCACTCAAATATGCAATGCTTAAGTAATTTAGGCATAACTCTTATACCTTTAGAGCTATTGAGATGTGGTAAACTACATTGGATAGAAAAATCCCAGACCTTTATCCGCTATGTGGAAGGTAATGACCTCCCGCCAGTGGTTTGACCTCCAGAGGTCACCTCTTGACCTAATATGAGCTGAGGTCACGAAAGGTCAGAAGGTGACCCTGCCGTATATCAAACGAAAGACAGTGACAAGACATACACAATGGTGTTTGATTCAGCGCTCTAGCTTGTATGGGTCAAAAGTTATTGTCAAAATACTGTTTTGACCCCTAGTGACCTTGGATGACCTTGGAGAGGTCAAAGGGCAAATATGGCCCCTGGAATCCGTGAAAGGGTGTCCAAGAACGCTTTTCTGCTCAAGCCGAGCATTTTCAATCGTTTTTGTGACTTTAGATCATAAGACAGCTTTTCCCCATGCTTTTTTAATGGGAGAGGTCACCTCGTGACCTGAACTCAGGTCACGAAATCGAAAAATTCCGGATATACACCTTGTAGACCCTGGAGGGGTCATGAAGTGTAGGAAGTTTCAAATCGATCGACTTCGAAATGTAGCTCTTACTGAGCTCTAAAGTTGAAGTGAGGTGACCTTGGTTGACCTCGTCTGATGACCTGAACTTGGTTGACCAGGGGTAAAAAATTCAGGGATGGTGGAAAAATGATGCAGTGAGAGGTAGAGCTCTCAACCGCGGTGCTGCGACTCGTCGTTTTCTGCTATCCCGGAAAAACCTTAGGGTGGCCATCGATGGCCCCGGTGGGGCGAGGGTTAGGATCACTTCACTAGATAATAGGTCACAGACCAAGATCATATAAACATTATCGCAATTGTTAATCCCAGAGCTTACGGTCACATGACGTTGCCTGGCAATACGTGTATGATGTTTTGATGTTACAGCTGAGGTTACTGAATGCTAAGTTCCAGGTCAAAGGCCAAAGACTGTGGGTCAAGGTCAAACTCATTGATTGCCTAATGGTGCTTCTTTGCAAGCTTCAACGTATGTGCATCCATTATGGAAATATCTCACGTTGTGGTGTCATCGGTCAATTACCTTGACCGACCTCGACCTAGATATTCCAGAGAGTAATTCATATCTTCTCTTTGTGAAATTTGCCCCCTCAAAGTGTATTCGCGACTTTGTTTCGCACAATCACGGCATTTCGCTAAGTGTCAGGTACGGCCTACATTTGACCTCTATGACCTCATTTGACCTTGAGGATACTGGTCTAGGTCCATAAAATCTAGCTTAAGAAACATATTCTACAGCCCTCACAAAACCCGCAACACACGTTTTCCTAACCCTCTTAATCGGTGAAATCTCGGGGAGGCATTTCGGGACCCCTTTATTACGTGTTGACGCCAGACTACCCTCCACTAAGCGTGTTGAAAGCACTAGTATATATAAAAAACGGATGTGCTAACCTATTTTAATGGAATGCGAAAAGTTCAATCTTTAATTTTGAATATTCAATTTCGAACAAAAGGTGTACCAGCAAATTTTGAATGTGACCTTAGGTCAAGGTCAAATCACAAATTTTTTCAAAAGTGACCTAGGATCAAACAGACTTCAGATTCGAGTTCTTCGGCTCATTTCAGACAGGAAAATGTATCTTTAATGCATAGTTCATCAGTCTCTGTGGGTTTTATGGTCACCTAAAAAATGCACTGTAAGCTAATTTTCAAAAAATGCCTGAGGCAATAACTTCTAAAGTTTTACTCCGATCGAGCTAAAACTTTCAGATTCGTCTTTAGGGCCCATGAGAACCCTATAAAATTATTTTGAAGAAAATCGAAGAGGTACCGTGTAGATTTGCCATTTGCCTGGTCGATTGGTGCTGGAATTGCCCTATGTGGTGACCCAAAAAATGGGTGACCCAAAAATTGACCCCACCTTAGGTCAACAATATCAAAATTCTGAGATAACAGATTTGTAGACCCTAATGACCTTATCATATTGTGGAAGTTTCAAACTGATAGGTTCGCTGATGTTCCCTGGGCGCCGCTTCAAACTCGTGATTTTAGGTTTTGAGGTCTGGTAACTTGACCTTGAATAGATCCCTGACCTGACATGACCTTAACTAAAAAATTTGGTCAGATGTGTAAAATTGATCAGGGATAAGGTGCTCTAAGTTTCGTTGCTCTGCGTTTCTTCGTTTTTGAGCTATCTGGGGAAATCCAGGAGGGGGGAGCGAATTTCGCTCCCCCAGCGGGGCGCGCGTTATGCAGACGCTATGGTTCTTTTGTCTCCAACACCGTATGGGCTACAAAAGTGAGGTGTATGTGAGGTGTATGCCAATGATCATGATATATTATTTAACACGAAAAAATCGGTATACAGGGCTGTTAT
Source organism: Lepas anatifera (assembly GCA_034440635.1). NCBI lineage: Eukaryota > Metazoa > Arthropoda > Thecostraca > Lepadidae > Lepas > Lepas anatifera. The sequence continues at coordinate 62,524 of JAOTON010001281.1, forward strand.
CCCTATGTTGTTTAAAAAATATGGTACTGCCCGATTTCACTTTATGTAATAATATTCTAGCGTATGTGGATTTATATAAGTATCTAGGGTATCATCTAATGAACGCACATGTCCAATCTAGTGACAGTGAGGTACAATATCAGTATCGGCAGCTATGCTGTAGTGCCAGTTCCCTCATTCGAAAATTCTCAATGTGTTCATATGTTGTCAAAAGGTTTCTGTAAAACGCTCCCGACAAATTTAAAGGCATGTTGCTGGTAAAATCGGTAGGGACGGATTTAAAACAAACTTCAGAGAGACCATGGATCAAACGATGGGGAGACTTCGCTTCATATGAAATATTATTGCGAGAAAAATATGCGGAACAGCCACTTAGTTCTCAGGGTCGGCTGGTAAAACACGATACCTTCTCCAAGACTCCAAACTGGAACATGACATTTTTCAGCAGAAAACAAACATACAAAACTTCAATGTTTGAACAAAGGAGAGGCTTATGGTAGAAAATGTTGAATTTGAGTCACGACGTTGAAAGCGAGTTTCCAATACAGTGAACGTTGATCCAGCGTGAATGCCGTGTCGTCCAGATTTTTTTCTGAACTTTCATTCAAATACATTGAGAGTTTGCGTTGTTGCTATGAGTGCAACAGTTTCGTTATGTTTCTCAGGTTTTCGTGTAAGATGATTATTCTAGCTCAGTCTTGTGTTGGTAACCAAAGAATGACATCCCTTTCAGGACGGCAAGACACGCGCAACAACGAAGCTGGGAAAGAAGAACAAACAAGTGGTCGAGAAGGGCTTAGGGTAAGTTTTAACTCCAGAGATCATTGAGAAAGAAAAACGGGTTCTACTCTTACAGGTCTCGGTCTCTGTAATCGCTGTTGTCTTTGACGTCAGGAACTGTGGACAAAGGAAGAGGGTGGAGCGTAATGCTCTACCAACTGAGCTACCAGGTAGTCCACTGAGCTTTATAGCTAACCAAGACATCTAACTGGACTTCAGAACGTTTCAAAGCTTTACTGAGTGATAAAACATTTGTGGACCGGTATCATTGTCATTGTGGTGCGTTGGTTGTGGAGTAGAATTGAAATGGTGAAAGCTTGTGCTGCGTATGCGTGCACTAATACGATGCATCACCTCCGTTTTTTATGCCCTTGAGCTTGCGGTGAAACACAGTTTTGGCTGCATAGGTGGATTCAGGGGGGAAAAGTTAAAAATTGCGCTTCCCTCCACCCCCGATCGACCGTCCGGTACCCTTGAGAGGTCGATGACACCCCATGTGATGTTCCCTCCCCAGGATGAGTATTGGTGCCCCTGCGATTGGATTTAGCGCCTGCCCTATGGTGGATCTAGAATTTCATTTGTGCGAAGAGAGTGAGGGGGGGCGCCAAGGCACTCGAGCCTACCCCGTCATTACCCAGAACAGCTTCCGGCCCTGCATTTACTATAGACCATAGGCGGATCCAGGGTCTGAGAGGAGAGTGCATGGTCGGAGCGGGGCGCCATCTGGACCAGGGGGCACCAAAACATCAGGGGAGCTCCAAATCCAATCGTGGGGTCGCCCTTTCCTACATCCTAATGGGAGGGGGGGGTGAGAATCGACAATTCAAAGGGGGGGGCTGCCGAGTTGCGATCGGTAGGCTAGTACCCTTTTCCCCTTTTCCCTGGATCTGCCTATGCTATAGGCACTCTGACATTTGGGTGCTGAACTTGGGCCTCCTTAGCCCCCCCCCATGGTATCTGCCACTGGGCCCCCTTCCGACAGTGTGCACCCCTCCCTTTCCCGATCGGTTATCTTGGATCCGCTGTCTGTCTTGACCCTAAAATAATCAATTGAGAGATGATTCACTGCAAGAATCCTGAGATTCCACCGCTTCTTGTGAAATTTATGGGCATGACACCGAAATTCGTGCCATTCAGCCGTAATTAACGGGCTCAGCGAAACGCATTGGCATCGTTCAACAACACATTGCTCATCAAATTTTGCTATAGTTAACCCATTAACGCCCGCACCTACTTCCAGCTTTCAGATTGGTTAAACAAATGTTTTTCTATAATTAGAAGATGCCAAATAAGATGTTCCAAAAGTTTTAAACCGATACCACTTTTAGATTCTGAGATATGACACCGGACAAAAATGACCCCCTGGGCGTTTGGGACATCGGCTGGCACTGCGCGGCCGGCTCCCGGGCGGCGCAGTCACCGCACTCAGCGGCCCGATGCGCATCGCTTTTACTGCAGTTTCGTGAAGTGTTTTTATTTCCTCTTGTATATTGGCCATAGTAAAATGTTAAGATAGTCTTATGCTCTCCAGGTTTAATCATAAACAACACTAAGTGCATATTTTCCAATAGTATACAATAGTGGTTGACCTAGACAAATGGTTTGCGGGAGATGGACCAAAATTGTGAAAATCATAGTATTCTAAGAATATTGGCGAATATGAAAGGTTCTAGGAAATCGTTTCATTTGTCACTACCCCCTTCCTCCTCCGTCTACCAGACTTTGTGACTGATGCTCACTGAGCTTTCAACGAGTAATCGTAACATTCAGCATACAGATGAAAGGTTTTGGAAACTCAATCTGTTATCTCTTCCCACGCGGTGTACATAGGCTTGATTAATCTTCAAATCTCGAAACGGGTCCATTTCCATCTTTCCAACTTTTCTTTGGAGCAAGTAGCGCGCTCCATAGTTACATCAATGTGAACTTCCACATATCCAGGCACGCTGCTGGTCATTGTAACGTCAGTTAGCGCATCATCTTTCTCATCCTCATGACTAATATATTTTTGCGATGGCATAATCATGCTGTCCATTTGAACCGCTCCGCTATTTTGCACCTTCAAAACAACTTATTTTGCTTCTTTTCCTGCAGAAACATTTGACCTGTGGCAATGCTAACAACTAAGCCTCCGATACATTTATGTCTCCAGGGCGGGAGATTTATTCTCGATCCAGGAGGGGTTCTGGATGATTTAACGCTGGCACTGCAATACAAGCCCTAGGAAAAATCTGTGGGAGACCAAAGATCCAGGGGGTCCTGACCCCTCCCCCTAACCCCCGGTATTTTCACTCAGGGTTGTTTTACTTGACTAGTACCAAGCCGCGACAGTGCTAATTGCGTTTGAGACAGAAACTCTAGACCTTTCCGTGCTTTCACCCATTTTATACTACACCGGACGTTTTACACTGCACCATTTTGTCACAACAAACCAGTGCGGCGGCCGCGATAATTCCCAACTCATTTTGTCAGCTCGTCATTGGCTTTCGATCAGTAGTAGACACAAGGGGAACTAGGAAGGCTCAAGCCCCCCACCTACCGAAACGTCAGTGTGCCTATAGTTAATGAATAGCTGAGGGCTGTTCCGAGCCAATGGCGGGGAAGCTCGAGACCCTAACCCCTTCCCCCTACCCATTGAAGTCCTCAATCCGCCACTGTTCCCTTTCCTTTCTATCCACTACACACAATCCATCAAGGGGAAAGGACAATGCTTTGCCAGCTTAACAGTGTAGCCAGTGCTAATATTTCCATAAGTTTTCAAAACCCATGAAAAATGTATTTGATAACGCCTTCAGAAAACACGAACCATCTTTCACGTTTTCGTTAAAATTATTTGATAATCATTCCAAAAATAAGACAGACCCCGAAAACGTTGGGAAGCATTTGATGAACTTCAAGGATTCCAAACTTATCGGTATTGCATAATGACCGTTGTTGTGTGTATCACCAGCGGAAAAATTGGGCAGTGACTGATCTAGCTGGTAGGTTTGGTCGGACAAACAAAAATCGAAAAGCAAAAAATGTCACGCAGTGAAAGTTTTCGCCTCAATCTAACTAGCCGGTACATGGGGGGGGTGGGAGTGGGGAGTAAGTAAACGTAAGTAGAAAAGAAAAACAAACAGACGTCACTGGGTGAAAGATGTGGCCACAAGATTCTTGCCTTCGATATCCAAAGATCATTCACCCAAATACGATTTTAAATATCAGGAGGAACAGGCTCGAATATTACACTGAAGTTGACTGGCTCTGTTTGAAGTTGATTGGTTCAGTTGAAGCACCAACACCTTGCTTATGAACTTATAAGGAGCCGGGGAAAAGGTCGACAGCTTGGGGAGGGGCACAACATCATGGTTTTGCTCCGAGCTTTTTCGTTCGGGGAGCAAATACTTATTGTCCCCCCTCCCCCCCGAGGTTCAAAGTTTGTTCTACTAAAAGGCTGGCATTTTCGACTAGTCCACGGGAAACACATGTTAAAAGCTTGCAATCTAGAGCCTCGGGAAAAGGTCTTAGACACCGTGGCAGTTCATAAAAAGCCATTCAAATGAAAGCCAAAACATTTTTATTTTCATTTTCTGTGTCAAAACCGCCAGCCGTGACATTGCCCAGCGAGCTAAACGACAAAAACCGGACCCATGTTTTGGTCCCATTTTCAAGCGTGGGTTCGAATTCTAGGGGCGGCTAAACTTTCATATAATCTGAATGTGCAAAACACAACTTATTGGCTGAACGTTCATGAAACTATGCGTCCTTCATACTTTTAGCTCTCAGGGAAGCTTCTGCGTAATGCAGAGGCGGATCCAGGAGTAAATGCAGTCATGCTCCAGGGTCGGATCCATGGGGATGGGTGGCGAGGGGCGACCTCGCACCCTTAGCCTGGGCTTGAGCACGGCAAAAGGTCCTCCGCAGGGGGCTCCTTTTATGTTCGATGGGTGTTCCCAAGGTAAATTCAGGAATTCCAAACTCCATGGACATTAGTGCCGGGGCCCCCATGCAATAGCTAATATGGGCTCCCCCGAAAATATCAAACTTTATTGTATAAGTATGTATAAATACACATCTAAGAGATGATTTGTTCAAAGCTTTCACCCTCCTTAAGTGAAAAATGAGGACCCTGAGCGGGGGCTCCTGCGATTTAAACCCGACCCCCTTTTGAAGAAATTCTGGATCCGCCCCAGACATTTTCCCCAAGTGGCTGAATTGTAACCACTTTCAGCCAATTGGCATTGTTTCGCGATATTTTTTCCCATTCTAGCCGACATCACACCAATTCTCACAAGTAACGCTACCCTAAGGCTGCTGGCAGCTGCCAGCCGATATTGTTTCTTTACTTATTTATTTACTTTCTCAGAGATACCCACGTTGTCGTGATGATTACATCTCCATTTACACTTGCTCAGTGACACTGATCATGCTTTAACATCGATTGTGCTAATTATGGCTAATCTCTCTCTCTCTCTCTTTCTCTCTTTCTCTCTTTCTCTCTTTCTTTCTCTCTTTCTCTCTTTCTCTCTTTCTCTCTTTCTCTCTTTCTCTCTTTCTCTCTCTCTCTCTTCTCTCTCTTTCTCTCTCTCTCTCTCCTTTTTTCTCTCTCTGTCTCTCTCTCCTTGATTGATTAGCCATCCTAAATTTCCGACATATTTTTTGCTGGTGGGACATCTGTAAACCCAAATTAGCTGTTTTCGTATTATTATTACAATATTCTTTTATAAGACAAGTCGCTATTTCTCTCGGCGATGGAATAAAATTTCTCTCGGCGATGGAATAAAGAAGTTAGCGAAATATCATCGATCATGATTGGATAATCGGTCGGGTGAAGTCTGACGCTTTGGAGCTCGGTTTGATGATTGTAAGAGCTCTGATCATGGTTTTTGAGGGAAAGAAAATTGTAAGGCATACTTATAATGAGGAAGCATTAGCTCCTAGATTTCACTTCTGGGTACGAGCAGGTAAGGTGCACCCTTATAAATTCTTGGCAGTTTTTTTAGAGTCAAAAGCTCATTGATCCAGCATTGTAGTTCACCCCTTGCTCGTTTAGATCATCGATCCAATTGGAGAACACCTGGCTGAAATAACTGAATGTTGGAGTGGTAAAAACCGAACCAGTTTAATGCCCGGGACCATGTTATATTAGTCAGGGTAAATCCCATTGTCTTGTTACAATACCTTCATATCCCCCCATTTCAAATATTTGATCTGACAACACGGTAGTCAAAGTCAATGCAAACTCTATGGCTGTGGCTGATCCAGAGGGGAGGGGCAAAAATACATTTTCCGTCTCCTTCCCCAAACGGAAAAGCTCGGGGTAAAACTATGTTTTTGCCCCCCCCTCCCCCCACAAAGCGATCGACCTCCTTTTGCCCTGACTCTTGCTGGGTTCATACGCGAGATTTTGTTTTAACTCTAAACTTCAAACAGAACCAGGTAACTTCAGTGTAAACATTGGGCTATGGATAGCAGAAACAGGCATCTTGTGTGCACATCTTTCACGCCGTGACTTTTTGCCTTTCGTCTTTTGTATTCCTAAAACCTTCCGTCAAGTGCGGCATCATTTTTCACCGCGTGATTTTTTTGTTGCGACTCTGGTTTGCCCCCCCCGTCCTTGTCCACCCAGCAGGACCTCAGCAGCTGGATCCTGTCCTCAGTCGGCTGCCACGTGACTGGCGCGCGCCCGAGGCGCAGAGGCACCGGTCACTCCGGTAAACAGGTGTCCGTGTGCCAGGGGCGTAGCCAAGGGGTGACTAGGATTTCCTTTTGTTCAATATTTCTTATCCATATTCGTGAATATATTCACTTTTACTTCTAACTGCAGTTTCTCTGCTATTAACTACCTTGACGTATTTCTCGCTATACCACCACTCCCCTCCCAATTCACCAAAGCATGAATGAACAGACCTGCCACAGCGGCCACTCATGCGAATCTGGTACTGCCAGTGCCATCTATTGGGAAAGTTTTATAAAACTTGAAATAAATTTCTCGCCGAGCCTTTTTATTTTTTATTTTGTATGACAATGGTATAGAAAAGATAGCCGCAAAACTCTGTTGTTTCCGTTTTCCCGATTTTTACCATGAATTTTTGGAAAATGCTTTCAAATATCAGTTTCTTATATCTTTCTTATAATATTAAAATTCAAAAGTATAACAACAGAGTTGTGGAGACTGACTCTTAGAACGTAGGCCCACCCACACTATTTCAATGATTACATTATGTAAAAAGTTATTCAACCTTTAAGTTTGAGAAATTTGAAAAAGAACGTCAAATTGTACAAAAACTAGAAATGCGTCAGGTTCGTCAGCTTTTTCAATTCTTAGAATTTGGCAGTGGCCCGGGATCCAAAGAAAAGAATACACTTTGCCTTGAAAATATCATCTGAAATTTTCCTGAAAACTGTTTTGACCTTCATGTTCTACATGTCCTCTGTGTGTGTGTGTGTGGGTGTCGGTGTCTGTCTGTCTGTGTGTGGGTGTGCATGCGTGCGTGTTTGGAAGTGCTGTATTATTGACGTTTTCACGGCTGACTTCACCTATCAGTAAGCGTCAACATCACAGTCTAGTGGTGATAATCATGAATACATAAATAAATAGAGAAATAAGTGCGTTGGAACGTTAAAGAAAGTGTGACATATGTTTGGAAATTACAAAAATTGAATGCCGTGATCCAAATCATTACTCGAATTGTCTGAAATGTGTTTTGAATTAGGAGGAGATATGCGTGCTGCAGTTTTGAACGTCGGTTAGTGGGAGCCACATGGGATGTGATGGCTCGAGGTCGGAGATCTCCGTTACAGTTTGTGGATGCAAATGTGTATGAAAGGAGAACACAAATCACGAATGTCATGCTGGTCCTGCTTTCCGTATTTCCATCGCTAGCTAAGAGCACGTGACAGAAGGGATTTCAATCAACTGTTTTGACTTGTCTGTGTGGGTTTTGCTTGTGATCCTGCTCCCATTGGCGGATCTAGGCCAGACGGTTGGGGTGACTGGCAACTTGGGCGAAATCGCGAATAAAATCGGCAAAACTGTGGCCGTTTTGGGTGCGTGACGGTTGACGTGATTGGATGGGGCAGTGGCTGCGCTCTGAGCTTTACCGGAGTGGTGAGCCGCTGATGAGCCGGAGGAGTACCGTGTGTGTCTCCAGGTTGTCTGTCAGTCGGAACCAGCCGGCGCCGCCCCAGCAGTCGACAGCTGCACCCACCGACGGCGCTGCTCCACAGACGGACCACGTCACTGCAGGTGATGCCCACAGCCGCTCCACACAGCCTGCTCTCCCACAGCCACTCCACACAGTCTGCACTCCCGCAGCCGCTCCACACAGTCTCACTTCCCGCAGCCACTCCACACAGTCTCACTTCCTGCAGCCACTCCACACGGTCTCACTTCCCGCAGCCACTCCCGCAGCCACTCCACATAGCTTGCTCTCCCACAGCCACTCCACACAGCCTGCTCTCCCGGATACCCTTAACACGTTTTGACCACTATTTACGCATTCGTGGAACTTTCTCTTTCCGGCGATATCGGAAAATACGATCTACATATTGGTCTAATATTTGCCAGAAATATTCATGCTGGCATTTGTTGTAGTCGTTTATCTGCGAGTCGAGTATTGACGCGAAATGTCCATGCTAACATGTGTTGTAGTCGTTTATGTGTGGGTCGAGTATTGGCGCGAAATGTCCATGCTAACATGTGTTATAGTCGTTTATGTGGGGGTCGAGTATTGGCGCGAAATGTCCATGCTAACATGTGTTATAGTCGTTTATGTGGGGGTCGAGTATTGGCGCGAAATGTCCATGCTAACATGTGTTATAGTCGTTTATGTGGGGGTCGAGTATTGGCGCGAAATGTCCATGCTAACATGTGTTATAGTCGTTTATGTGGGGTCGAGTATTGGCGCGAAATGTCCATGCTAACATGTGTTATAGTCGTTTATGTGGGGGTCGAGTATTGGCGCGAAATGTCCATGCTAACATGTGTTGTAGGCGTTTACGTGTGGGTCGAGTATTGGCGCGAAATGTCCATGCTAACATGTGTTATAGTCGTTTATGTGGGGGTCGAGTATTGGCGCGAAATGTCCATGCTACCCACTGTACCGAAATGTACAGTACCCACTGTATCTGTCCGACTGAAAAGCCGTTGGTGCAGTACCGACTGTATCTGTCCGACTGAGGAGCCATTGGTGCAATACCGACTGTATCTGTCCGACTGAGGAGCCATTGGTGCAATACCGACTGTATCTGTCCGACTGAGGAGCCGTTGGTGCAGTACCGACTGTATCTGTCCGACTGAGGAGCCATTGGTGCAGTACCGACTGTATCTGTCCGACTGAGGAGCCGTTGGTGCAATACCGACTGTATCTCTCCGACTGAGGAACCGTTGCACAGTGGGAACTTTTCCACTTTTAGCCTGAATTTATTCCTAACGACGGAATCAATGAGTGAATTCTATTAATTTTGCTGGGAATCAGTTGGCTAGTGATAAAACGGCAATATTTCACACTGTTCTCAAATTTGGGCTTAACACGCACAGAGGAGGGGTCCTAAAGTGTCCCCAAAACCATTTTCCAAATAAGCCCTAATAACTTCAATGGGTCTCAATCAATACAACAATAACTTGTTGCAATACATGAATATTGTTTCTCATTTCATATCCTAACACTGAATTCTACGTTCCTATTAACATGCGCTGTGGAGAGGGGTCTGGCGTCAACGCACAGTTGAGGAGGTCCTAAAGTACCCCCTGGGATCTCGGAAGCTAAGATGATTGGAAAAACGTCTGTTGGGGTGTTCGAGGAGGCAACGACACTCAAAATTATGACCAAGTTTTATCGACCTAAGAAAATCTTTAAGGTCAAGCGAGGTCGCTAAGGTCAAATATGGGCGCTGGTAGGGGACCAATTGGTAAATGCCGTGATATGCGGAAAATAGCCGGGAATACACCAAAAGCGGATTAAATTCATATATGAAAGGTACCATGCAATGTTATATGAAATTTTTAGGCCAAGGTCATTCAAGTTCAATGACCTATCGCGTACCAATGTGCCATATTCACAATAATGTTCAATTTAACTGGCTCTATAACAACCTTTGGGCGGGAATCGATTATTTTACCTAAACACTTCTGACCTTTTAAAAACATTTCTGACCTTGACCTGTGACCTTAACCTTGATTAGTCTTAACTATGAAATCATAGCATAACATACTTCATACTGAATAATGCCTTCTCACCGGAATACTGGGGTCAATGACATTGGCCTGTAACATTTGACATTGACCTTCATGTGGGTTGACCTTGAAGTATAACCCGATTATATGACGTTATGACGTCACCACTTGGTCTACAGTACAGGTGAACTGTTGCGACCACGTGATTGTGACGGTCTCAAAATATAGGTCTGAATTTGAAAGCCTATAAGTCGAAAAATTATTGTTTGATTTTCAAAATTTCTTCACCAATGGACGCGGCCATGAATTCTCTTAAATGCTGCGGAGTAACGTTTTCCGATAATGAACGGTTCTTCGGCCAGCTTGGAAAATAGGTGACGGGGCACTTTAGGATCACTTCTCCACTGCGTGTGTTAACATTTTATTATTCTCTTTATTTATTTTTGCCGGAAGAGCTACTAAGGTCATCTCCAGTAAAATCTGATAGAGGATCACACAAGTTCTGGCGTGGTGCCGCACGTAAGCGTAAGCGATATTTGATCGGGAGCACTTGGTCGGGGGATGGTATCCGGACCACGATGTTACCAATTTTCGGGGCGTAAAACCATCAGATGGAACCTTGAAATTGTCAAGCGAGCGCCAAATTCTATCGTAGGGGTCGATACCCCCAGCCCCATAGTCGCATCTTGGGGTAAAGGGATGAGAAGAGACATTTTAAGAGGTGGCATCGGACTTTCGGGGGCGAGGGGGATTAATCGAAGGGGAGTGCCCCCACTTGCCCCTGGGTCCGCCTATGGTGACACCACCTACCTTCAGCCGTAATTATCGCTAAAAAGTCACCTAACTCCACAACCTCAGTGGCCTCTCTGTCATTGTGGCTGCAAGGGCGCCGCGCCGGCCAGGCGCATTGCGGTAAAAATACAAACGTTTCTTCAAGAATCGCAAAAAGTCGCAGGAAATTTTTGTTGGTTCGTACCCAGAATTGTCTGCCGTTTCCTAATTGATACATTTCCGTGCGCCAATCGACTTCACTAGTAGTTAAAACCTTACACATTTCTTGGAGACTCGAAATTGAAAATGGTAAGAAACAAGGTCCAATATAATCTTGTATAATTGTATTCCTATGACATTTTTTACTAATCCGACGGTCAGTTTGGACACAAAAAGATTCAAGCCTTCCAGAAATACAGAATTTGATGCACATTCAATAATATCGAACGTCCCATTTGCGTTCGTATTTTGCCGTCATTTTCTGGCATTGAAACAGGTAACACTGGATGTCCAACATTCTCCGACTTTAGTCATTTTTCACTCACTTTTAGGAAAAGGAGAGAAAATATTTTTCACCATAGTAAAATTTGGACAATTTTCGACCAATTCAGAGCATATTTTGTCGAAGAATCGAATTTTTAACTTTTCATTAAATTCAGGCTAGCAGTGGAAAAGTTCCTACTGTGCGTTGGCGCAGTACCGACTGTATCTGTCCGACTGAGGAGCCGTTGGCGCAGTACCGACTGTATCTGTCCGACTGAGGAGCCGTTGGTGCAGTACCGACTGTATCTGTCCGACTGAGGAGCCGTTGGTGCAGTACCGACTGTATCTGTCCGACTGAGGAGCCGTTGGTGCAGCACCGACTGTATCTGTCCGACTGAGGAGCCGTTGCACAGTAGGAACTTTTCCACTTTTAGCCTGAATTTAATCAAACGTTAAAAATTCGATTGTTGGACAAAATATGCTCTTAATTGGTTGGAAATTGTCCCAATTTTGCGATGGTGAAGATGTCTCCTTTTTCTAAAAGTGAGTGAAAAATGTATCTAAAGTCGGAGAAAGTTGGATATCCAGTGTTACCTGTTCCAATGCCAGAAAATGATGACAAGATACAAACGCAAGTGGCGCGTCCGATATGGTTGAATGTGTACCAAATTCTGTATTTTTAGAAAGCTTGACCCATTTAATGTCCAAAATAACTGTCTGATTAGTAAACAATGTCATAGGAATAAAATTATATAAGAATGTATTAAACCTAGTATCTAACCACTTTCAATTTCGGGCCTCCAAGAAATGTGTAAGGTTTTAACTAGTAGTGACGTCGATTGGCGCACGGAAATTTATAAATTAGGACACGGGAGGCAATTATAGGTACGAACCCAAAACAACTTCCTGCGACTTATTACGATTCTTGGAGAAACGTTTGTATTTTTACCACAATGCGCCTGGCCGGCGCGGCGCCCATCCAGGCACAATGACAGAGAGAGGCCACTGAGGTTGTGAAGTTATGGACTTTTTAGCGATGATTGGATGTAGGTAGGTGGTGTCACCATAAGCGGATCCAATGGGAGCAAGTGGGGGCACTCCCCGTCGATTAAACTTCGTCGCACTTTGAAAGTTCGATGCCACCCCTTAAAATGTCACTTCTCATCCCGATCCCCAAGATGCGACTATGGAGGGAGGAGGGGGTGTATCAACACCTACGACAGAATTTGGCGCTCGCCTGATAATTTTTGGTTTCCATCTGATGGTTTTACACGCAGAAAATTAGCAACCTCGTGGTCCGGATGCCGCCCCTGACCAAATGCTCCCAATGAAATCTCTTGAATACGCTTACGTGCGGCACCACGCCAGAACTTCTGTGATACTCTAGCGGCTTTTACTGGAGATGGCGTTAGTAGTTCTTCCAGCAAAAATAAGCAATATAATGATAACATTTGAACACGTGCAGTGGAGGGGGATCTTAAAGCGCCCCTCACACATTTTTCCAAACTGTCCAGAGAACCGTTCTCTACCGAAAAATTTTCCTCGGCGGTATTTGAGAGAGTTTATTAGCGCGTTCATTGGTGAAGGAATTTTGAAAATCGGTTGGTAATTTTTCGACTTATAGGCTTTCAGAGTCAGACCTACATTTTGAAACCGTCGCAATCGCGCAGTCGCACCAGTTCACCTGCACTGCAGACTAAGTGATGACGTCATAACGTCATATGATCAGGTTATACGTCAAGATACGTCCACATGAAGTTCAAAGTTAACTGTCACAGGCCAAGGTCATTGACCCCAGTATTCCGGTCAGATGACATTATTCAGTATGAAGGTTATGCTATGATTTCATAGTTAAGGCAAGATCAGAGGTATTTCAATAGTCTTTCAATAGGCAACAGTCAAGGTCAATTTCACAGTTTAAGGTCAGAGGTCTTTTCAAGGTCAAACAATATATCCCCGCCAAAAGGCTGCTATAGTGCCGGTTAAATTGTACATTATTGTGAATATGGCATATGATATTGTTACGTCATAGGTCATTGACCTTGAATGACCTTGACCTCACAATTCCAGAAAACATTGTGTTTTACCTTTCCTATATGTCTTTAATCCGCTTTTGGTGTATTACCGGCTATTTTCCACATAATCACGGCATTTCCCAATAGGTCCCCTAGTAGGCCCCATATTTGATCTTATCTAACTCTTTTGAGCTTGAAGATATTCAAAGGTCAATAAAACTTGGTCATAATGCTGATCACTATTGCTGCCACGCACACCTCAACGGGCGTTTTTCTAACCCTCTTGGTTTCCGAGACCTCAGAGGGCACTTTAGGACCCCTCAACTGTCCGTTGACACCAGACCCCTATCCACTGCGCGTGTTAATTGGAACATAGATTTCAGTGTTAGGCTATGAAATGAGAAACCTTAGTCATGTATTGTAACAAGTTATTGTTGCATTAATTGAGACCCGTTTTATTTATTAGGGCTAATTTGGAAATTGATTTTGGGGGCACTTTAGGACCCCCTCCTCTGTGCGTGCTAGGTCCAAATTTGAATACAGTGTGAAATGTTGTCACTTTATCACTAGTCAACTCATTCCCAGCCAAATTAATAGAATTCATTCGTGGATTCTGTCGTTCGGAACAAACTCAGGCTAAAAGTGGAAAAGTTCCCATTGTGCGTTGGTGCAGTACCGACTGTATCTGTCCGACTGAGGAGCCGTTGGTGCAATACTGACTGTATCTGTCCGACTGAGGAGTTGTTGGTGCAATACCCACTGTATTTTTTCAAGTTTTTTTTAAGTATTTTTATTTTAGGATCAGCATCTCAATATATAAACAACAAATTCTGTCAAAATCACCCACTTCCTGCTGTCCGTAGTAGGAGACGACCTCTCAGGTAGCGCTGGTGTCTATTTGGGCCACCTGCCTGCACGGGTCTGTGTGCAGGTAGAAGAATATGTAACCATCGTACTGGTTTCCGTTGCACAACACGTGCTGCTCCTAGGCGCAGGTAGGACTGCGATTGTCATAGTGGAACCAGCGCTGCCTACCCAGGCTGTAGACATCTGCCACGTAGTGTTCCGCCTGGGTTGTAGCGCCGTGGTGGCTGACTAGACCCACCAGCCGGTAGCTATGGGCGCCGGCCAGGTCCGCTTTTTGATCCTCAGCCGCTGAGCCGTCGTCCTCTGTGCATAGCTGGGACAGCTGTACCTGTTCGGCGGCGATGTCGGCCGGCTCGCCCTTCTCTTGTGAGCGTCGGACGGTCTCCTGCAGCTGACTCTCCTCGTCTCCAACAGCGCGCGTGGGCCGCTTCTCGGCTCCGTCCTGCTCCGCCAGTTCCTCCAGGTCGGCGTCAGTCACGTGCGGGGGTCTGAACGACTTCAGCGCCGTCTGTCCCTCCGGCTCATCCCAGTTCACAGGCGAGCATAGCGATCCGTACCTGGTGGCGTCCCAAGCCGGGAAACGATCGGCGTCCTCCGCCACGTACTCCTGCAGCGTCACAAACTTCGATATCTTTACGTTGGTGCGGATCTTCCTTGACTCCTTTCCAATAAACATGTGACGGTTCAGCTGTATAATCAGCGTCCTGGGAAATTTGGAGATCTGGGTGGTTACGCTGAACTCGTTTTGCTGACACTTTTGGCAATACAGCTTGCGTCGGTCGTGCAGCATGGAGAGGTGCAGGGCCTCTGCCCTGGCGCCGCGACACGTTAACGAACCAGCTTATGTTGTCCTGTCGCCTCAGCACCGATTCCTGACACTTGGTGCACATGTAGCTTTCGACGGTCTGGTACTGGAAGTTGTCTCTGGGTTGGCGGAAGTGCCGGACGAGTCGGCCGGCGGCTAGGATAGACCGGTTGACTGCCGTCCACCTCCTCCTTGATGGTGTCCAGTAGCTGGAGCAAAAACTCGTTAGCATCCTGCATCTCAGTGCCGTGGAACGCCGGGTCTATCCGAGCGAACACGTGCCGCAGGTCGTTGAGGTGGCTGGAGACGGAGGTGCCGCACGCCCTCTGGCGCAGCTCCATAAGGTGGACGACGTCACGCATGGTGCGGCATCTTTCGGCGTCCAGAGCCGGCCCCAGCGCCACCATCTCACTCAGGAACGGCCGCAGTCCGAGCAGCGACTGCAGCGCGGCGTTCTGGTAGCACGAGTTGCCTAAGTTGGGCAGACCGATGATGAGCGGGTCCGGGCTGTGCCTGTGCTGGCCGCGATTACTCGCAAGCACCAGCTCCAGGATCGGTGCCTGCGCCTGAGCACCGTTCAACAGCAGGGCATTATCCACCTCGCCTGTCTTCCGCGGCGATGCCGAGGGCCGGACCGACGTGTCACGGTCCGTCAGCGAGTCTGGTGTGGTAGAATTAAGTGATGGTGGCGAGGTAATTTCAGATATTAGATTATAACATGTGGTGGGGATTCTCCTTGGTGTTGGGTTATCAAGTTTATTTTCCGTCTCCTGGGAAGACTCATCGCGCTCAAGGTTCGAAGCTCTACTTCTCCACCAATCGACTGCTTCTGAGTTAGTCTGCCCGTGGCGCAGGGAAGTGGAATTCCCGCGCACCACAGCTATGGTAATCTTTGGAGCAGGTACTCGCCTTCCCGCCTGTCGCCGGTCTCGCTACTGATGCGACGTCCAAGCTCCTTCAAGAAGGGTAAAGTTGTCTGGCCGAAGACACCAGTCGTCTCGCCTGCAACATGCTGGAAGGTGTATCTGGCAGTGAGGCCGCTATAGCGTTGTTTTTTCCGTGGCTGCATTGTTGGCAGCGGCGCACGCATGGCTGGCATAGCTGGTGACGACGGAAGGGGCAAAGGTGTCTGAGCATGTTGCATCCCAGACAAGGTTTTTGCCTTGCCCGTACGGAAAGGTCGTGATGCCGTCTGGGCGTCCTCCGTCGCCGCGATCCAGTTCGCCTGGCTTCAGCACCGCTGGGATCCCTGCAGATTGAATTTCGCGCTTTAGTATGTTGTTTAAGGCTGCGTGGCGTGGATGATGTTCTGCACTGAGCTGGCAGGAGAGCACGTGCAGCCCCCGCGTGTCGATGTCGGCTCCGCATCAGCAGCGGTGTGGTGCGCAAACATCCGCTCCGACGCGCAACGCAACAGCAAGCCTTAGTGTTTCACGGTCCAGCAGTGTACCCACATTGGCCATGGGGTAAGCACGTAGCCAAGCGCCCGAGTGGGGCCTCATCGCGGCCAGAAGTCTAGCACGAACAGTGAGGTCATCGCTGCCTTTGACCAGGCTCTCAGCAGTGTCTGTGGCGGTGGCGCGGTCCCAGAGACGCTGGTGAATTCGCTAAAGATACAGATACATTGGCTTGCCGACTAATGAGCTGTTGGTGCAGTACCGACTGTATCTGTCCGACTGAGGAGCCGTTGGCGCAGTACCGACTGTATCTGTCCGACTGAGGAGCCGTTGGTGCAGTACCGACTGTATCTGTCCGAATGAGGAGCCATTGGTGCAATACCGACTGTATCTGTCCGACTGAGGAGCCGTTGGTGCAATACCGACTGTATCTGTCCGACTGAGGAGCCGTTGGCGCAATACCGACTGTATCTCTCCGACTGAGGAACCGTTGGTGCAGAACCGACTGTATCTGTCCGGCTGAGAAGCTGTTGGTGCAGTACGCACTGTATCTGTCCGACTGAGGAGCCGTTGGTGCAGTACCGACTGTATCTGTCCGACTGAGGAGCCATTGGTGCAATACCGACTGTATCTGTCCGACTGAGGAGCCGTTGGTGCAGTACCGACCGTATCTGTCCGACTGAGGAGCCGTTGGTGCAGTACCCACCGTATCTGTCCGACTGAGGAGCCGTTGGCGTAGTACCCGCTGTATCTGTCCGACTGAGGAGCCGTTGGTGCAGTACCGACTGTATCTGTCCGACTAAGGAGCCGTTGGTGCAGTACCGACTGTATCTGTCCGACTGAGGAGCCGTTGGTGCGGTACGCACTGTATCTGTCCGACTGAGGAGCTGTTGGTGCAATACCGACTGTATCTGTCCGACTGAGGAGCCGTTGGTGCAGTACCGACCGTATCTGTCCGACTGAAGAGCCGTTGGTGCAGTACCCACCGTATCTGTCCGACTGAGGAGCCGTTGGCGCAGGACCTGCCGTATCTGTCCGACTGAGAAGCTGTTGGTGCGGTACGCACTGTATCTGTCCGACTGAGGAGCCGTTGGTGCAGTACCGACTGTATCTGTCCGACTGAGGAGCCGTTGGTGCAGTACCGACTGTATCTGTCCGACTGAGGAGCCGTTGGTGCAGTACCCACCGTATCTGTCCGACTGAGGAGCCGTTGGCGCAGTGCCTGCTGTATCTGTCCGACTGAAAAGCTGTTGGTGCGGTACGCACTGTATCTGTCCGACTGAGGAGCTGTTGGTGCAATACCGACTGTATCTGTCCGACTGAGAAGCCGTTGGTGCAGTACCGACTGTATCCGTCCGACTGAGGAGCCATTGGTGCAGTACCGACTGTATCTGTCCGACTGAGAAGCCGTTGGTGCAGTACGCACTAGGGTGTATCAAACGCCTCATTGTTTTTATTTTTGACAAATTAGCTTCGCGGCCCCTCACATTTTGTTGTTTGCGACATAAAAACCACAAATCCCTATTTTTGGAAAATTTATATCGGGCTAGGGGTGCCACCTAGCGGTCAAAGTTTCACATTTTTACAATTTTTAATATTCATTGGATCGCCCGTTGAAATTTTATTATCATTAAATCGGTCCCATTAGTGGTCAAATACTGTTTTCCAAGCTCCAAATTACCTGTGTAGTCACCTTTGCGCATTTTGGACGCCAACTAGGGGTGCCACCTGACGGTAGAAGTTTGCAACTTTTGGCGTTTTGGTGAGTTTTTATCGAACATAATTGTAGAACCATCTTGAATTTGAACTTTGTTGTATTTATGAACTACTATACCTCTAGGTCCAAAGTATCTGTTAAAGGCATTATCAAATTTTGACAACGAATGACATCTGGTGGCCCAAATTAATTAAATTTTTGATAAATTAATGACTATGAAAAAAATGAGTAAGAAAGTTTGGTTGAGGTCCAACGATAATTTGTCGCAAATTCCTCTCAAGTGACAGATTTCACATTCAAAATGTCCCCACCAATCTTCCTTTTTCGTTGTTTTTCAACAAATAATCCATTTTCTTCCATAATGTTCCATACTTTTTGGGAGTTCTCGCACGAGCTCCTCTCATTTCAGTAATCCACTGGAGCACAATGGGCGGCTCAGTTAGGATATTTCGTAAAAAACCCAATCGTTCATCGATCTGAGGTATTATTCCTATCACAATACCTGGCCAGTTATACAATGCTGAGACCAAAACATCTTGATTCATCAATCTATGAAATGCTTGAAGGTTCCATCGTAAGTACCTTGCATTAAAAGCACCGCTAAGGTCATGTACGATGATTTACGCCAAGAACCGATGTTTCCAAATTGACACGAAATGTCTTAGATTATTGTAATTATGTTACTTTAGGTTATTGCTTATGTTATTATTGTAGTCAACTTAACACCGATCTTTCGATAACAAATACGAAATATGTAAGACATTCATAGCACAACTCACGGCCTATCTGATTGATTTTTGGGGCTTATCGACTCACCAACTGCCAGGGTCATACGGCGTCGCCAACTCTTTTCTTTTGGAAGGGTTTCTGGGGAGCCAGCTTGCTCCTCGTTCAAGTAAGTTGCCGGACCTTGAACGCGGGTCGGCTGCGTGGAAGCCAGCTGCGCTGACTACTCCACTACCGCGCCCACAACTCATGGCCTCGACAACACATCATGTTCAGTTGCGCTAGTTTTGACCACTGATAGTCACACTTGACTGTTTCTATTTCTACCATTCACACAACCCCACTTTATTGAGCACACAGAATACACGTGTTTCGGTTTCCTTGAGCGTGGATCAGGTTGCCTTTTCCGTTTTTTCCGACCGCTTGCAGAATGTTTTGCAAGTGTCGCTTAGACTGCGCTGTCGTTTGAAAGTCCGAGGCCATCTTTCCTCCCCTTACGACGGTATCATTTGGAACATGCATTGCCCTGGGCTTTACTCTAAATGCCTAGTACGTAGATGAGTCGGGCTCGTCACTGACATCCAGCTCTAAGAACCCGATGTCCAGCTTCAGGAGTCTGAATTTAGACCACGATTCAGGTTCAGCCAGGTCTACCAACTTAGTCTCTTTGCTCAAACTCTGCAAAACATGGTTTCCCGGACCCACTTCCTTGACGACTGAGAGGTGCCTCGGGTATGATCTTGAGCTTCACCACCAGAAAACGTTCTGCAAGCTGACTTAGCACAGGCTGAGATATCAAGCTGCTGAAAAGAGCAAGGGGAACCATCTCTAAGGTGAAGTACCGCTGATGGCTGAAAGCCAGCAGTGCACAGGTGCCAACAACTTCGTTCACGAAGTCCCCATAACAGGACAAGTGCTGGTTAAGATTCAGATCATGCCATGGGGAATCCACCGCGTCCTGGCATGTCATGCATTACAAGCCATAGACGGAGGTGATGAAGGTCCCGAACCGCCAAAGCTTTGACATTAGTTCCTGCGTTGGGGCTTTTGCGTCTTGAACGTTGCGAATGTGGTGCTCGGACTTGCATATCTTCATCGCCTAAGGCAGTCTGCTCATCCATCTAGCTTTACGCATTGCTCCTGAGCGTCGAAAATATAAATTGGATTATTTGAGCCAAGGAAAGTAATTCCTACATCTCTGAACACCTCGTAGTCATCACGGCTCTGTTTCGGACCCACAGTTTGAAGGAGGTTCTCTTTGAGTTCCGTCAGGAACGGGCGACTTTCTGGTGGAGTTGAGTTTATATGAAAGATAAACTCAAACGTTTTTCATATTTCGCTTATCTTGATAAAGAATCAATATTAAAAACATTGCTCATCTTTTTGGCCCGTTTTCTGCAATGTATAATGAACGTAAGTCGGTTTTTGTTAGAATTATTGGTTAGGCGAGCAGAATTTCTCAATATCGAGTTTGTTGAAAACACTGACGTGAACTTTTCCCCCGACTTAGTGCCTGTCCGCAGACCAGAGCAGAGCACTGTTCAGCCGATCTGGATTTGGATGCAGGCGGCTGATCGATGATCTGTGTTCGACCCTGTTGTGTCAAGCACCATGTTCACCACTGCGTCCGAATACTCCCGCCGTTCAAGAAGCTTAACCGTCAAATTCGATATGGAGGAACCGTATTTTCCATTCGTTCCCTTACTATACCACGGTGTGACCAGCAATTTCATTCCATGCCCGCTCCCCACAACTTATCTCCGTCTTTCTTCATTCTTGCCTTGTGTGTACGAGAAGGCATCAAATTACGGTAAAACGGTAGCTTATCACCCAAAAAACTAGCTGCAGGCAGGACCAATGTCCTCAATAAATAAAAACGGATGAACAGAAACCTATATAAATTTGAAACTTCGGCTGTCAGGTGGTGCCATAAAAAGAAATACAAAATGCATACAATCCGTCTCGCAAGTGCCCTGAGGTTGATTCAGCAAAATATAGTTTCAATTGGACCAAAATATCAAATGATTCTGTCCACACATTCAATAGAACAAATTGTAAAAAAAGTCAAAATGATTTTTTACCGCTTGATGGCACCCCTAAAATATGTCTAACATCCATGAAATTGTGCATGCCCCCGCAGGGGGACCGATCTTCACTTGCCGGATTCGTCCGGCAAGTAAAGATTGGAGCAACGGGGAGTGACGCGCCCGGGGCCCCAGTCAGCCATGGAGGGCACGTCAACGCATCACCGCGGTCACATCATTTCTGGCCCTCCGGCGGCCGCCGCCTCTTCCGACTTCGGTCGGTTAGAGTCGGCGTCTGTCGTCGGTGGCTCTGGTGATGAGGTCCGCGGTGATGCTGATGGCTGCCTTACGGGCCCTTTGTTACCTGGTCGGTAACCGTATTGGATCGGGTCAGCTCTGTCCTGTACCCCCAGTATGTAGCTCCTGTTTGTTTTTGTTCTCATATTTTGTTGATTATTTTTATTTCCTGTCCTCTTTTTATGCTTTAGTTGTTGGTTTCACAGTTATTTGCCATCTTCGGCTTTTTATGGGTGTAAGGCGCCCACTCGAGGTTTATCTCGAGCCCCGGCGACGAGGTTGGCGGGATCCTGGGGGTTGAGGTCCCATTCGGGCGGGTCAGTCCCGAGGGCTCCAACACGCCCCCTTTGGCCCAGATATCTCGATCTAACCGGGGGTAAGCCGTCTGTAGGCTGCCGTGGACGGCCTAGCGACGCGGCAGTGTCTACGGGCACTGTCGCTCGGTCCAGCTGGGCAGGGGGGGATTATGGTTCGGGCGTGCGGCGCGGCGACTTTCGTGGTGGGGACTGTGACAGTTCTTGCCGGGCGTGACGTGGGCCGGGGTCTTGGAAACCGTCGATTTGCGAGACTCCGGTCTTTGCGCGCGCCTGGTGGACCGCAGTCTCCGCTGCGTGAGGGCTGCCGCGTTTTGCTTCGTCCCGACTCATGGCCCTGCCGGCCCACTGGGCTGATGGCGTCAAGGGGTGGGTGTGTTCTGATCGGAGGGGTTGCGTGAGTATCTCTCGCCCCTCTGAGACGGGCGCACCTGCCCCCGTAGGCACTGTACCAGCCCCCGGGCCCAGCTATTGACAGCTGGCAACCCGGGGGGCCGAAGGTAAACCAATTTGTCATGGCCTCCTTAAATGCTCAACCACTCACTGAATTGACCGCGCGGACTCCGACCCTCGCAACGACACCGACCAGCTCCAGCTCACCCTATGATGCCGCCGATAGGATGGATGACAGGGTTGCGAACAATGCTCCAGGACTGTCCGTAACAGACACCATTCCCGCCCCCAGAGTGGGAGAAGTGCGAGGCGGCGTGCCGCGGGTTCTGATGTTGGAAATCCAGGACCAAACTGAGAGTAAACCCGTTTCAGCTCCACCAATCGCTGAGCGAGTTCAAACCATCAAACGTCTTTCGACATCGAAACGGATGTGTCGAAGTGCAGATGGGAGATGACCGATCCGCGAACAAACTTCTCAAAGCACAATCCATTCAAGTAAAGCTAGGGGACCGAACAGTGGCTGTACCCATCTCTGTCTCGCCTCATACAAGCAAAACAACTGTAAAGGTGTGATAAGTTGCACTGACCTCTCTGACACCCCCTGAGGTCGAGATTCTCGACGGTATGAAAGGGCAGGGAGTAGTCGGTGCGAAGAAGTTGGTAAAAACAGGAAGAGGGAAGGGAAAAGACACTGGAACGGCCACGTTGACATTCTCGGGCACATCGCTGCCAGATAGGGTATATGTGGGTTGGCGTTCTCTGAGAGTCCAGCCGTTTGCTCGAACCCGGTTCGGTGCTACAAATGCCAAATGTATGGACACATGAGCCCTGTTCCAGCTGTCAGCACAGTTTTGTCAGCAGGACCTCTAACCTCTCCTCCAGAAAAGTAACATCAGTGCCATAATCGCCTCTTGTTTGTGCTAAGCAAAGGGAACATAATCCTTTATACCATTAAACAGCCGTTGGTGCAGTACCGACTGTATCTGTCCGACTGAGGCGCCGTTGGTGCAGTACCGACTGTATCTGTCCGACTGAGAAGCTGTTGGTGCGGTACGCACTGTATCTGTCCGACTGAGGAGCCGTTGGTGCAATGCTGACTGTATCTGTCCGACTGAGAAGCCGTTGGTGCAGTACGCACTGTATCTGTCCGACTGAGGAGCCGTTGGTGCAGTACCGACTGTATCTGTCCGACCGAGAAGCTGTTGGTGCAGTACCGACTGTATCTGTCCGACTGAGAAGCCGTTGGTGCAGTACCGACTATATCTGTCCGACGTAGGAGCCATTGGTGCAGTACCGACTGTATCTGTCCGACTGAGGAGCCGTTGGTGCAGTACCCGCTGTATCTGTCCGACTGAGAAGCCGTTGGTGCAGTACCCGCTGTATCTGTCCGACTGAGGAGCCGTTGGTGCAGTACCGACTGTATCTGTCCGACGTAGGAGCCATTGGTGCAGTACCGACTGTATCTGTCCGACTGAGGAGCTGTTGGTGCAGTACCCGCTGTATCTGTCCGACTGAGAAGCCGTTGGTGCAGTACCCGCTGTATCTGTCCGACTGAGGAGCCGTTGGTGCAGTACCGACTGTATCTGTCCGACGTAGGAGCCATTGGTGCAGTACCGACTGTATCTGTCCGACTGAGGAGCCGTTGGTGCAGTACCCGCTGTATCTGTCCGACTGAGGAGCCGTTGGTGCAGTACCCGCTGTATCTGTCCGGCTGAGGAGCCGTTGGTGCAGTACCCGCTGTATCTGTCCGACTGAGGAGCCGTTGGTGTAGTACCCGCTGTATCTGTCCGACTGAGGAGCCGTTGGTGCAGTACCGACTGTATCTGTCCGACTGAGGAGTTGTTGGTGCAATACCGATTATTTGTCCGACAGAGGAGCCGTCAGCTGAGTACTGGCGCGCGCTGGCGGAGACGCGCCAGCGGGCTTTGGAGATGGCGCTGACCGAGAACCAGAAGCTGGGTGAGCAGGTGTGGCTGCTGCAGCAGGAGAAGGATCTGCTGCAGGAGGCGCTGCAGCGTGCTGAGGACGTGGTCGCCAGCGTGCAGGCGAGTTGCCCTTCCTCTTGGCAGCGTTGAGGCAGCTCAACAGCCGCTGATGTGAGGGGGCTTGAACGCAGGGGACCACTTAGTGAGAATGCCAAAATAAGGCTATTTATAGAAACATACGTCTGGAGATCTGGGGACCACATTTCATTTGTACTGTGAACATTGTAAGTAAGAAAAGTAAGAAAAACGGCATTGTTAGGGGTCATGGGGAATATTTCAACAGTTGAATGCGCACTCCTGTTCTTACACGTTTGAAGCACATCAGGTGTTAGATTATGGTCAATTTATGGTTTTTGACATCATTTATTGGCCCATGGGAGATACCCGTGTCAGTAAAGCGTCAAGGGGCGGCTAGCTCAGTGGGCCTAGGTGCCCACTTGGGGCAGGAAGTTGCCGGCGTTATTGTCCTACTGGGTTGCCTGAATAAGTTGAGATCTGGTCTCCACAGATCTCAACTTCCATGATAATGTGGGTTAGCGATGCTTATACTCGTACTCATTTATTTTCTAAAAAATCATGGACCATTACAAACAATAACGTACACGATTCCATATACCTGTAGAAGTTGGTGGTTTGGTAAACCCCAATGGTTGCAGTTTCACGCGTTTTTAACCCTCATCCTGTTTGGTATTTGAGCACCCCTCAGGGCTTCCGAGCAGCCGAAACAGCGGTGAAAGGGGGGCTGTTGTTTGTGCATCCTGGATTATTTGCGCATATTTGTCTTCAAAATTCCAGGTCTGGGTTATCTCAGGTTAGGTCACGAAGCCAGTTCAAGCGGCTTTACTTGCAAAATTGTAAGTGGTACCAGTAAGAAAATGTGTAATCTGTGGATCTGATAGTGTGATGACATAATAATCCCAATAAAAAACACGTTTTGATTACGTGTAGGAACATGCAGGTGGTTTTGGGGGCCAAGGTGTATTTTGAAATCGTTTCTTTCCAGTGAACGCCATTGGGTCATCGTTTAAGATATTAAACATTAGGGGAGAAGATGGGCATAAACTGCCCCCTGTTTCTACGCTTATAACGGAATTCGTTATATTGACCCGAGTGTCGGGTACGTATCAAGACCTCATGATTAGAAATGAATACAAGATGGGAGATGGCCGAAATATAGCTCTTTAGGAGTAGTGCTTTAAATGACTTGTTTTTCTCAAGGTTGTGGTATCTAACGCTAAATGACTTGTTTTTCTCAAGGTTGTGGTATCTAACGCCACTCTCGAGGGCCATACGTAATTTTGTTCTGTGACCTGTGTGGTGATCTGGGGCTATTACTGAGCAGTCTTTATTATTAGAACTGATGAAATCGAAAATAATCATGATAAAACAGTTGTTATTATGTTTCTGTGTTCGCGTTGTCGCCTACAGCCCATTGATGTGCGTAAGAACCACAGTAGAACAAAAAATATCGACCTGACTTTTGCTCAGGTTATGTTGCCTGTTGATCTAGCATTGTTCTATTACATATTCATAATTCGATCTGCTGTGACGAGAGGAATCCAAGGATGATTAGATTTGAGTTTGGCTCAATATAGGGCCAAAAACGTCTGTTTGTTTGTTTGTATTCATAAATCATTAACGTGTTCATATATGGCCTATTCACATATGAAGTCAAGCGATGAAATATCAACTGATATTCATTGTTTAGAAACTACATATTTACAGACACACGTGAAAACATGAAAACAAGCGGCCGGTTTTTCATCGTAAATCCCTGATCGCATTGCGTCATAACGTGTAAAAGGGCCCAACACATGTATACAAAAATGTGGGACCGGGTGACCTAGTGGCATAGTTGCCAGTCTTCAGATCGGATAGCATGGATTAAGGTAGGTTCTATCCCTACGGCGGGGAACCGCCTTCTGTGTCCGATCTGACCCGGTGGAGAGGATCATTAAACATGCAGGTCAATACTCCCTGTAATTGGGCAAGTGTGCCATGGGAGTGGCCCCAATAAAATACAATTTCAGCTAACGCCACCGGCACAGGACAGCCACACGACAATGTGTTGAAACTCCCATTGATTTTGTATGGGATTGCATTGCACTGCCAGCGTTAATTCATCCAGAACCCCTCCTGGATTGAGAAGAGATCTCCTGTCTTGGAGGAATCGATACATACATACATACATACATACATACATACACACACACACACACACACACATATATATATATATATATATATATATATATATATATATATATATATATAGATATATATATATATGGATTAAATGATTTGCAGGAAAGGAAGCGAAAACAATTATTGTAAATTAGTAAGATGGCGGAGCGAATCAGGTAGATATCATGAATATTCCACCGTAAAAATAACTTACTGATGAGGATGAAAAAGAGAATGAGCTGACCGGTGTTGTAATGACCAGCAGTGTCCTGAAATTCACAATTTTAAGTGGAAAACGTGTCTTTTTCAGATTTATTAAGGGCTCACCAGGGACTTGTTATGACCTCACTTGGCAGAGGAATCCCGGGCATCATGATAACACAAAACAATCCCTGCCTTCCACAAACTAAAATATAAAACCCGCAGAAAAAAACACCAACGGTGACATGGGCAAAGTGAGGCAACAAAGTTTTTTTGGAGGTATAACAAACTTTATCATGTCCCAGAAGTTTCTGGCCCGTTCAAATACATAAGATGGCGCATACTTTTGCCTAAGCTGGCTTGGGATTGGCTGCTACCAGATTTTCAAGCGAAGGAAAGACTTCACGTGGGTATTTGCTCAGTGAGGCCGATTGGATGGAGGCGCATTCGTTATCGTTCACTTTTAGTTTTCGGCAATTATTTGCATTAGAATAGGATACAAGTCGCATTTGAAAGGATCAAAATGGAACGCAGATACCTAGCAAGACCACCAATAATGTGAAAGTAATCTTATAATTTCAAGAGAGGCTGCCAAAGTCAACCCGGATTTTTGGGCTATTTTTTAATGTTGGTGACATTGATGAATAAATTTATATATATATATATATATATATATATATATATATATATATATATATATATATATATATATATATATTATTTTACTGATAAAGAGTTGTAAAGAAATATATTTTTTCTTCAAGAAAAATAAATAAGCGGGTTCTAGGTATTTTTACTATGTGGTGTAAGAGCGTTTTTGAAATTTTTAAACGCTCGGAACTACATCGTGATTTTGGTCAAAATCTCCACTTTAAGTGAGGCCGATTCCACCTTTCAATATATTTCGTAAAATAAAGATTTCTTTCCTTTTTGTTAGTTTTTAAGTTGAAACATGCTTTAGCAACATTTCTAGCGTTCGATTGCTCTCAACCGTGCGTTCATTAAGGATAAATAGGATTCCAAAGACATCCAAGTACCGAATTGTCCTCGGTGAAAAGGCCTCAGCTGGATTTCGTCCATTCAGAACAATGACATCACTTTGTCGTATTTGGGGAGACAAAATGATCTCGGGTGTACTGAATGGGTGCGCAAGTGCAGGCGGTGAGTTTTTTTAGTTACTTCGGTAACCTTGGCAAGCCCTGTCTTGAGGCGGGAATATCACCAAGGCTGACGCTGTCGCAACGGTCGCAACCCGCCGCGCCTGGCTGATGTAGACGAAAGGAAGAAACAAAACAGAAATAAGGCTGTAGCCAGTGTCTCTATTGCTTTCGCTGTAGCTTCGATTATATTCATACAAAGCAGCATAATCATATGAAGGTGAGAATATATGTGAAGAGGAGCAGGGGAATTGACAAGTAAAGAAAAGAAACTTTTAGCAAGAGTCTGGAAGAGTTTATTGCCATGATAGAAAGTTTGTAGTTTCGTCTGGGTTACTTAAGTGTAAGCCAAGGCTCTACTGGGCCCTAGCATAGGTGTATGCGAGGTGCAGTGATTGAAGTCAGGAGTGGCCTCCGAAATTCCGATAACTATAGGTATAGGAGGGGCGTTGTCCCGGACAGAAAGACTATACAGTGTATGCTTAGATAATAAATTTAGGCACTAGGTATTGCATGAAAAATCCCTTCTTTATTTTTCGCCACCTGCCGGTCTCGGAGGCCTCCTCTGCAGAGTTGGTCTAAGGGGGCCCTGATATTTCGTCTCAGAGGCTTTTTAGAGTTGGTCATATGAGAGAGGAGAGGAGGGGCAAAAGAGTTGGTCAAGGGAAGCCCCCCAAGAGTTGGTCTTCATCCCACAAATGCTAGTCTTGGTGGCTCCCAGAGTTCTTTTCCCCCGAAGATTGGTCTCAGAGGCCCCCAAAAAAAGTTTTTTCGTGACAACTCACCAATGCCTTAAAAATAATTGGAGACTGCATCAGGAGGTTTCAGTTGGTAAAGATTTACATGTTTAACCCAAATTTTTCACATGGTAATGGTCAAACAATGCTGCTTGGGGACGATTTAAAAATATTCACTTTGAGAAAATTAAACAAAATATCCATCCCTCAGTTCAAACAAGGGCTCTGGGAGTTTACCACCTGAGTACCCAAATTGGAAAATTTTTACTCCACCATACATTTTGAGAGGAATTGTCCACTCACTTGCCATATATTCCGAGCTGAATTTTCATCTCGACACCCTAGCGCAAAACCTATTTTGGGTCACTGTCTTATTTGGCATATTCTAAGCATAGGAAAGGATTTGTCACCATTCTGAAACGTGGAAGTACTTGGAAACTTGGGTAATAATGGATTAAGGTTTAGATGAAATCAGCAAAAATGAAGTCTTGCGGAAGAATGGAAAAAACTAGGTCCAAATTTTACGTTTTGCATTCAAAACTCCGCCTAAGCACATGGAAATTGACCTATCTACTCTTAGGTAAATGTCTTTAAGCTTATTGAAACCTGCCCTCTGACATTTCGAGCGTATCAGTCGGCCATCAATTTTCAGTAGGTGTTTTTGCTCGCATCAGAAATGCCGCGTATTAATGGAATAAATATCGTCAGACCAGCTCGAATTTTTCCTTAGCTGACCCCTGTCGCCTATTAAGGACACAGTTCAAGTTGGTAGCTAAAGAGATAAAATTTAGAAAAATAGAAAATTGTGACAAAATTTTTCAAAAACCATTTTGGATTTATATTTGAGACTTCAGTTTGGGTGTCTGGCGTAAGAGGACCATCATTCTACTAAATTGCGGAGCTCTGGCATAAATTCTCAAGACAGACGGACACCGACAGCTTCGGCCTTCAGCGTCGGATCACTGGCGCAGGAGAGCTACAGTATAATGTTTTGAAACCAACCACATCTCCTTCTAAATGTATCTTTTCATTAGCATATAGGGGTCATTCCACCATAAATCGACCAAGGCATAAAACCCTACTATTTTAATTTCCTACAAAATTGGTATATGGGGACTCACAAGGGCGTAGAATCCACCCACGGCACCAAAAAAATTATTTAAAAACTGGTTTGAGAGAAATGGCCTCCGGCAATTTCTGAAGTTCATTATACAGGCACAGATTAGAATGCCTATAGCTCCAAAAATTTTCAAGTGATTTCTGAAAATTTAATAGTCTTAGGATGTAAATTCTACGGGCAACATTTTGGCTATCTTCAATTTTGAAATTTAAACAAAAAATGTTCGATGACCTCATGACCTAGTTTTATAACGGTGACCTTGACCCGTAGTACAGTGAAATTCAAAAATTATCTTGAAAGCGTTTTGACATATGGTAGTAGTCTTTCATATCAAATAAAGAAAAATGGCTTTCGAAATTAATGTAGTACTTTTAGCTTCATATATATAACACTAGGTGTCACTGTGGAGCTATGCTATCGTAACTCATGTTCTCAGGGGCGCACACCAACTTTGAGGGGCACCCCGGGGAAAAAGGTCACTTTTTAACGTAACCTAAAAAAACTTGCTATATCTTTGTTTATATCATTTTTGGGCATCTTTGGTTCAATGAAAATGCAAATAAATCATTGACGGAGAAGGAAAACGCCATTAAAACCAAAAAAAGAAAAAAATATCATCAAAATTTCATGGAAATAGCCAAAACACGACTGTTTTGGATAGATTTAAGGACAAATCAGCCAACTCATGCAAGTACTTAACATCAGAGAAATCAGCGCGCGCAGTCCCGCCATTCGGAGACTGCGCGCGGCAATGTTTATGGCCTCATTTTGGAGCCTGCGAGACCGAGGGCATTTGCTCTGGAGCAGAGCCCGGCTGGGGCATAGCCGTAGTTAGCCCCCCTTTTTCTTTGGTCGAAGTACTCTGGCCAAAATGAAATATTCGTCGGCAGTTTTATGTTGTTAATTTTCACAGTCCGACCCAAATTTTGACGCCCCGTCATCGCATGTTTCGCGGCGGGGGAGGAATGAGGGCCGAGCCTGCCTTTTCTGCCTCTCAGCGTGCCTACATGGGATCGGTGCTAAGCTAAACAGAGACTATACATGCTGGTCAACGCGTTATAACCCGGAAATGTCGCTACATTTAAAAACACGATTCTTTTGTTTGCGCCCCTGCAAACACGTTGATTTGTTTCACTGAAATGTCCAATTTACCATAGTTTCACTGAAATATCCAATTCCCCATTGTTTCACTGAAATGTCCAATTCACCAAGTTCTTCACCCGTGAACTCCCCTTTGTCAGGAGTGCTCGGCTTCCTCGCTAACGGCGATTCGTGCAGACCGGATCTCTTTGGCATCAGGGTTTGGGTAGCGGCAAGGAGCCACTGCCGCGGCCTGATTTGACGTTGCCTCGGAAGCGTGCTGCGTACAGGGGCCCGATCCTCTTCCTTCTCGCGCTGAACATAGACGGGGAGCCCGACTAATCCTTTTGCGTCGGTCGTGCACCGCACCAGCGAGCTGTGGAAGGGCGAGAGGCCCTCCTGCCTCTCGTCCCACTGGTGCCGACGCTCCAGAATTTAAGACTGCGATCCCTGAGCGTAGAACACTCCGCGAAGGCCCATAAGAGATCGTCTCGGGAGCGTGCTGCGTACAGGGGCCCGATCCTCTTCCTCCTCGCGCTGAACATAGACGGGGAGCCCGACTAATCCTTTTGCGTCGGTCGTGCACAGCACCAGCTAGCTGTGGAAGGGCGAGAGGCCCTCCTGTCTCTTGTCCCGCTGGTGCCGATGCTCCCGAATTGAAGACTGCGATACCTGACCGAAAGACACTCCGCGACGGCGCGGGAAATAAGATACCCGCATAAGCTGCTACGATTCCACTTGGTCCGTTCGAAAACATGAGTAGTGTTCGTATTGTGGAAACCACTGGGGTACTTGTGGGGATGGCAGCTGTCACAGTGCGTGCCCTGTCTTCTCGCCGCTCCGGATCAGTCAGTGCAGAACTGTCCGTCATGCTGATTCCTCATACTTTTCCAGCTTCAAGGAAGACATGTGTTTTGGTTGACTGGAATCTGATGCTGGTAACCTGGTGGACACTGTAGTTGGAGCAGTTGTAGCTTGTGACTCCCGCCTCCGATTCCACAGCAACACAAGGTCAGCACCCAGTACCGTTGGGCGCATTTCGAGCTGCTGCTATCTCTGGCTGGTAGCTTGGAGCACGGTCGGACGTTGATAAACCCTCTCGAACAGCCTAGGCAATCTCCTTCCGCGATTTTATGTGACCAACAGGACATGATTCAGACAGCCGTAGCAAATACGAAGTTACTAATGCAGGACGTATGACTTTAAACCCTTCACATGCTTCTCCGGACACCAAACCAACTCTTCTTCTCTCGTTAACTTCCCGATTGCACTTGATCTCTTCCTCACGGTTAGGGCTCTTCCTTTTCGAAAAGGTGCTGCCTGCACCGGAATACAGCAGGACCTCCGTGCCTCCTCTTGGATCCAAACCAAAACCTTACTTGCTCAGCCATTCATTTCTTTGCTTGGTCCACTTCATTTTGCCTGGAAGAGGACCGGCTTTGAGTGCCCAAGCTTTCTGCGGGTTCGGCAGTCCGGGTGTTCATCGAGGGATGCCTTTTCAAGCGTTGCCACAGCTGTTTGTTCCCTGTTCGGGCGCCAATGTGTGTGGGACGGGCGCGAGCGCTGGCCGGCTGTCGGGCGTGCGCGCTGGCGCGCGCTCCTGCGTCGGGAACGGCGGCGGCGTTTGCGCGTCTCGCGCGGCAGCCGCGCCACGGTGTAGCAGGCGGCGGGCTGCCCTTGCCGCCTTCCCTATGCCCTCACACTCATATTTGTTTGGGGATTACAGTGTGGCGAACGCAGGCGTACGAGATGGGGCAGGGCATGCGCATACACAGAGCAAGCAAGCACTCAACGTGAGCCGAGACACACTGCATATGAAGACAGAGGGATATAATTTTGATCCAGCGTGCATGCAAGTCTCTTGCCTCCCCCAATCTCTTCCCTCGACTAATCCACATAAAAGCGGCACCAGGGGCTGTCTTAATCCCCTTTTTAATGTTTGACTCCTAACATTATCCAACTTTAAGGCTCTGACCTCCCGGTGCTCCCAGACCCTTATAACATAATACAATTGGCGTTCAAAACCGCAAGTGTTATATCCCAGTAGACTTGATAAATTTCGCAAATAATGGAAACAAAATCACTTATACCTTCAAAAACTTGTTCCCTTTCTTTCGCCTTTGATTAATATTTCCGCCGCCGATGGCACTCGACAACGTATCGCTTGCAATAATCGGGGCGCACCCCCTCTCCTGATCCCGCCCGTTTTCCTATGGCCAGCGACATCACTCGGGCCCATCGGGCGTGGGGGTCCCAAGGGTGCATTCTACCTCCGGACCTTCGCACCTAACCGCCCGGCAATCTAACGACGATCCTGATGAAACGTCGCCGCGACTGCGGTGCCACGCAGGTGCCGCCAAGCATAGGGGTCAGAGGAGCGCAGGTCGCCCCTGGACCCCCCCCGTTATCGCCTAACATGGTGGTCCGTCTCCCCGAACCAAGGTATTCAATTTCGGTCCCTCCCCGGGATCGAGGTCATTTCGGCGACCTCATCGGTCCGTCGGCGCGAGAGGAAGACCTAGGACGCGTACGTCGCTGGGCCAACCTAACGCCTACGAGCCCGGAACACAAACTGTCTCTTCGGCTCTTTCCCTGGCCGAACAGCACCAAATTGACTGCGGTCTCTCCCTGGACCAGGGTCAGTTCATCAGTCAAACTGTCCCCTCGGCTCTCCCTGGCCGACAGCACCAAATTAACTGTGGTCTCTCCCTGGACCAGGGTCAGTTCGTTTTTCGAACTGTCCCTCGACTCTCCCCTGGCCGACAGCGCTAAATTGACTGCGGTCTCTCCCTGGACCAGGGTCAGTTCATTAGTCGAACTGTCCCCTCGGCTCTCCCTGGCCGACAGCACCAAATTAACTGTGGTCTCTCCCTGAACCAGGGTCAGTTCGTTTTTCGAACTGTCCCTCGACTCTCCCTGGCCGACAGTACTAAATTGACTACGGTCTCTCCCTGGACCAGGGTCAGTTCATCAGTCGAACTATCCCCTCGGCTCTCCCTGGCCGACAGCACCAATTTAACTGTGGTCTCTCCCTGGACCAGGGTCAGTTCGTTTTTCGAACTGTCCCTCGACTCTCCCTGGCCGACAGTACTAAATTGACTGCGGTCTCTCCCTGGACCAGGGCCAGTTCATCAGTCGAACTGTCCCCTCGGCTCTCCCTGGCCGACAGCACCAAATTAACTGTGGTCTCTCCCTGGACCAGGGTCAGTTCGTTTTTCGAACTGTCCCTCGACTCTCCCTGGCCGACAGTACTAAATTGACTGCGGTTTCTCCCTGGACCAGGGCCAGTTCATCAGTCGAACTGTCCCCTCGGCTCTCCCTGGCCGACAGCACCAAATTAACTGTGGTCTCTCCCTGGACCAGGGTCAGTTCGTTTTTCGAACTGTCCCTCGACTCTCCCCTGGCCGACAGCACTAAATTGACTGCGGTCTCTCCTGGACCAGGGTCAGTTCATCAGTCGAACTGTCCCCTCGGCTCTCCCTGGCCGACAGCACTAAATTGACTGCGGTCTCTCCCTGGACCAGGGTCGGTTCGTTTTTCGAACTGTCCCTCGACTCTCCCTGGCCGACAGCACCAAATTTGACCCGCACCACGGATGCGCTAAGGCCCCGTGGTGCAGCCCATGGTCCTCCTCCAAGGATCGATCAAAGGCTGGAACCACTCAGGCCCCGTACCAACAGGGGGGTTTCCCGTCTGTACGGTTTGTCGGCTGGACGGCGTAAGCGAATTGTAGCAACACGATCGGAGGCACTACGCAGCCGGCCACTCGAGGCATGGGCTATTAGTGTCATGAGCCTGTCCCTTTCCCTCCCTTGAGGCCTCCGTTTTGTTTCCCGGGCAAAGCCTCTCCCTTGCTCGGGGTGACACGGTCCCGCCCCGGGCCCATCCTAATCATCCTCCGACAGGATGTCCACCGGTCCTTATGTTAGAGCATTCTCGTCCACATGCATTCGTCTCAAGCAGCCCTCTCTCATACTTCATGTATTCATCCCCAACCCGATAACGGCCGAATAGTCGGATCCCTGAAGTTTTGAATGTTTTTCCCAACCCTCCGGTGAAAGTAATGTGGCCCTTGGCGTTCCTCCCTCTGTCAGAAAAATTTGTCAGGTTCCGAACGGTCTCAAACTCGAAAAGATCGGATTGATAATAATGATAAATTAATAGAAACATTCTAATAGTTACTATTAGTATGGCCAAACGGTGCAAAAAGGGGCTTACGGAAATTCGTGAGAAGCAACAAGGGTTTTCCAAAGAATGAGCGGCAACAAGGGGGGCAAGTTCAGGGTCTGACACCGGGAATCGCCACCTGGTCCCTCTCGGTAACCGTGCCTCTCGAGGGCTGTCAAATAGACGCCGCTGGGTCCGTCATACCCAGCATGAACGGGGCACCCGCCGCAGCTGATGAGGTTCCATCGCTCATATACCCTCCTTCAGTCGTCGAGTCCTCAATACATTGTCTCCAGGATTAATGATGCGCCTTGCTCCCCATCCCTGCTTTTTTAGCACCGTTGCTTATATGGTATGTCTAATAATGCTGGATCCAACGCATTGAGCATGCATGCCGCGCTCTGTCTTGCCGGACGCGGCATCCC
The DNA here is from genome assembly GCA_034440635.1 of Lepas anatifera. Classification (NCBI taxonomy): domain Eukaryota; kingdom Metazoa; phylum Arthropoda; class Thecostraca; family Lepadidae; genus Lepas; species Lepas anatifera. The sequence goes on from JAOTON010001281.1 coordinate 97,329, forward strand.
CGACCTCACATCCAAGGGGCAACAGAATGCCCGATTTTAATAACTAATTTGCTTGGCACAATATTGGAGGCTAATTTGGGGGATATGTTTGCATTGCTGGAGAGACCAATATTTCTTCCACTGAGATCAAGCCTACTGCACTAAATAGCACAAGTATATCGAACCATTTACTCTCAACTTTTGTATTTTACTCGGTCTCAAAGGAAAATGACTTTTAATGTTCACCAGGTATATATTCAGCGTCTCCGCATATTTCGCTAAAATTGATAGGCTCGTTGAAACTCAACCTCCATGGCCGGCGGAAATTCGTATTAATCAGTTTGCGTTTTCAACGCGCATCGTTTAACCCGGGGCAAATGGGCTCCCCCAAGCAACTTTACGACTCTACCCACGCATGTACACGCTTTGGACCCACTAAATTGTAGCATCTCGCCTATTGTAGCATATTATAATTGTAGCATATTTCAATTATACTCACCCCTTAGTTCGGTGACTCAATGAAGTTTAGAAAAATATCGGATGCATCCGCTGATACGTTGGTCTTCCGCTTTCACTTTCGGCGTCCCCCATTAATCCGACTGCGTTTGCCTTTCCTCTCGCTGCTCTTCCCCTCTCTCGCTCTCTCTCCTTCCGCTGACGGCGGCGCCGCCGCGGCGCGCCGGCCGGTCATGAGATAAATGCAGAAACCGGGCGCCCAGCACCATAATCTCTGAAACGCCAGAGGGAAGGTGCCCCCTTCCGACTGCAAGCCTCAGACAGCAAAAGTTTTCCTTTTCACCAGTAGTGATATCAGAATGGCAGAAACTATGGATATTTTGCGGTTCCGTATGAGTCCGGGTTCCCCTTATGACATCCCCAATTAGATCCCTATCCCCGATCGTTCCATACAAATATTATTTATTCTTTGGGCCAGCGATGGATATAATTTCCACGTGAGACGGGATGGACCCATGCATCATGTGTACGACCGAATTGTATGTCCCTCCATCAAACAGTAATTTATATCTACCGCGTGAATATAGTTATGATCATCAGCGAGACACAGTCCTCTTTGAAATCGGGGATGGGGAACCTGTTAGCCCCCCCCTTTAAAACATTTTGACGGTGGGTAGACAATCATACCGGGCCCAGCTGGCGGTAAGGATGATAGGAATTGGCAAGATTTACCCACTGGATCGGCCGGGCGGAGATTATGAACTCCACCCTATTTTCTGTACCAGTGTGGGGGGTAGATAGGGGGAAATTTTCCAGAACACAGCCCATCAACATATCCCAGCTATGCAGGGACAGCCGATAGAATTCACCGTGCTCTGGGCAAGGTAACCCTGGGAGCCTCTCCACTAAATGTATTCCCCTCCCGTGAAACCAAGGGTCGCCTCCCTGTGAAAACCAACAAAATAATAATGACCTAATATCTAAATCCATCTGTCCCCATAACAAAACTGTCAGGCGAAAAGCCAAATAATACAGCTTTTTCAATAGTGGTACCGTGGACGGGGACATGCAAAGAGTTGGGGGCTTCTCAAACAGGGCGGGTGGGTTTACGCTAAGGACGACATTGTGCTCAATAATATATCAACGTGGGAAAGTATGGCGCCTGCAACATTCCACAGACGTTGGATTACCGTCGATCATCCCTTTTGCTCACTGCCCTACCGTAACTACGACCGTAGAAATTGAAAAGAGAATGTTGGAAATTTGTTTGCTATATTTATCATAATTAGCAGCCGAACACCAGTAGTTTTTGCAGAAGAATCAAGGACGATACCATTTAGTATAGAAACTAAAGCTCAGATTAATGATCCCGCAACAAATCCCAAATAAAGGTCCTGTTTAAATCAGGCACAAAGACATTTTCCGCAGACCAGCTAGACTCTCGAAAAGGTACAATGGACTGAAATTATTATTTGTCAGGGCCTCGTTCTGTGGCGAAAATCCCCACCGCCCATTCAGAAGCACAGTGCACCGTAAGATGGCAATTCTGACCTTAAATGGCTTTCCCAAAACGAAATCATCTCACTCCTACCTCATAGGCTCCCCTTAACACTCTGCAACCGAAACCTCCTTGGCTGTATCTCAAAATTGATTACGGCCTAACATAGCCAAATGGCTGCAGCCTAAAAAGGGAAACTACCCCCCCAAACTCGACTTTGTATACTCATCCATTATCTTTACCGGGTGTGTGCCTATGCAGTACGGCATGAACCGTCAATGGCAACGCAACATTGATTTACCCCCCCTTTTTGAAGCTATTACACTTTATATTCCACGACCTAGCCTTCCCAATTTCCTGTCCTACCGACCTCTCAGTAGCTTAATATTGTTGAAGTTCACATTGTATGCAGTTACATTCCGCACCGATCCATGCGCTCTTCCAAAACGGAAAACCCGTGGAGCCAAACAATGATTCACAACACAAACAAACGTCATCGCGGACCCACTCATCCTAAAATAAAATTTAATCTAGTTAACTGACGTGCAGGCACGCTGAGGTTGTCCGAATGAGAAAGAGGGGGGTGACATCGGCTCACAGAGCACTTACTGCCTGCAGTGAGATTTTGGCCGAGCCCGTTTGCCTTTTGCCGCACGCGCCGTCTCCGGGATGACTTCCCGCGCTCCAGCCCGCTCCATGCCAGGGAGCCTCTCCAGCACCGTCTCCTTAGACTCGTCCTTCCAGACCGTCTCACCGTCTGCTTAGCCTCCTTCTTCCAGACTGTCTCTTTTCTCTCGTCCTCTCCCGTAGAGGACTCCTCTGCCACGCCCTGCCTCTCACTTTCGGCCCTGGCAAGTGTCATTCCTCCCGAGATCATTCATCCCGCCATTCGGAGACTGCGCGCGGCAATGTTTATGGCCTCATTTTGGAGCCTGCGAGACCGAGGGCATTTGCTCTGGAGCAGAGCCCGGCTGGGGCATAGCCGTAGTTAGCCCCCCTTTTTCTTTGGTCGAAGTACTCTGGCCAAAATGAAATATTCGTCGGCAGTTTTATGTTGTTAATTTTCACAGTCCGACCCAAATTTTGACGCCTCGTCATCGCATGTTTCGCGGCGGGGGAGGAATGAGGGCCGAGCCTGCCTTTTCTGCCTCTCAGCGTGCCTACATGGGATCGGTGCTAAGCTAAACAGAGACTATACATGCTGGTCAACGCGTTATAACCCGGAAATGTCGCTACACTGGCATTAACCATACCGTGAGTTACGAAGGTACAGCTCCATAGTGACACCTAGTGTCATGTTTCGGAAGTATGAAGTAGTATATTTAGTGCGAAGCCATATTTTTTATTACTTTACCTAAAAGAATATTTCCAAAGGTAAAAATACTTTTACACGAATTTATAAATTTCACTGTACTGCGGGTCAAGGTCGCCGTTCAAAAACTAGGTCACGAGGTCAAGACGTCAATTTTGCACAAATATAAAAATCGAAGATAGCCAAATTAAAATGTGCTTAATGGTGAACAAAAATGTAAAATATCGTCTCAATCATTGAAAAAGTGGCAGAACTATAGGCTTTCAAAACAATGCCTACATGGTGACCCCTGAAAAATTCCGGAGGCTATATCTGCCATACCAAATTTTTAAATATTTTTTGGTGGCATGGTTAGATTCTACACCTTCGAAGCCCCCTTGACACAAATTTCGGAGAGAATCAAAAATAGAAGGGTTTTATTTTACGAAATTTTTGGTCGATTTATGGTGGAATGACCCACAGGTCAGTTTCATCATTCTGTTCTTTAAAAGAACTAATACATTGTGCGCAGTCAAACCCGGATTTGAACCGGGCAATCCTGACCACAAGACGGCGTCTCTAACCACTAGACCACCGTGCCACTATGTATGAGCCTCCTCCCACTAGCCCTACACCTTGTTCCCTCTGGAGGTCACTGACGGGCTAGCCGGTAAATTTCAGCCCACGATGCCGTGACCCCCGCGCCAGGTGCTATGTTCGTACAGAAAAGGCACGATAAAAAAGGCAGACCAACCATCCACTATGTCACATTCTTCAACTACCTTCAATTCAAAACAACGAATAATTCCCTTCGAGAAATTTTTGGTTTCATGGGGCGTGCAAGCTACCTTCGCAGTCATCAATTTTCTTTCTCCCTTCACACGTCTGTAGGAGATCTCGTTCGCACTGAGAGCGCGCTCTGCTTACCTAGAATCAGTAAACTCTATCTCGAGAACACCATCTCTCAGAAGATCACATCTAACAATTTTCCCGAGACGGTTACTAGCTTGCTTTCTCTGGAACGGCGAAAGCTTTCCAAGGTCTGTGTCAAGTCCCTTCATCATCAAGACCCTTGGGTTTGATGGAGCGATCTTTCTCCCAGTGCGGGAGGAGCCAGTGCCAAGCTGGTCCGGCGCAGAAGAATGTGTGGGGGAGGGTTTTTGGTGATCTGAAATATCCATGAATAAGTAATTGAGTTCAGCCAGCCACGTGCGCCCCCCTTCCAACGAGGGTGTTATACGGCGAGACGACGCACGGGCTGGTTATACGGGGGGGAAACGCTCCCGTCGCAGAGGGGGAGAGACTCACCATACCCCTTATGCTTCGACGGCGGTCCCCCTTGCACCTTGCCTGGGCGACGCCGAGCAGGGCACAGCCTCCTCACTCTCCCTGGGTGAAGCAGAGGCCTCACCAGAGGAGAGAGCGATGGCCGCGCCCCGCCCAATGCCGACAGAGACCCTTACAACACTGCTGCTCTTGTCGATGCCTTCAAGAGTTCCCCGCCGTTGCGGAAATCCAGACCAAAGCATGGTGTTTGCTAGAGGGATGCGAACGAACACAGCGCGATCGCCTCAGCTCAGCTACCAGGACCCCTTCATTCCGGGGTACGGGTCGGTGCGCAGCTCACCTTAAAAGACAGGCGCCCCCCACACGGCGCCATCGGAGCAGGCGACTACCACCTGCTCGTCCCAACTGATTCCCGGCTGGTCCGAGAGAAGCGAGCCCCCGGTCCGCAGGGCCGGCGATTAGAGGAATCCAAACGCCGGCCACACGAGCCGGAGGCCCACATACACCCAGACCGTCCAGGAATCATACGCGCGTGCGGGGACGCCCATGACACCGGGGAATAGATGGATAACAGGGAATTTATGAATTGGAAACGGATGGGGGTCGGTCTGCGTTGTCCAGCCCAGCCGCGCGCCACCTGTGGCCGAGGTGTCCGCACTCAGGACAAGCAGGAGTACACACACCCCCGCCACCCGCGGAGACACGCCGGGCCAGACATCGCAGACAGTGGATAGGAGGGGTATTTAGGAGTGGACAGAAATGATACGGTTGGAAAGGCATGGACAGACAAGGGATTGAGGACGGACGGGAAGAAGGGACGGGGATTTAATAGGATGTGAAGTTAGGAAGGCTAAGAAAGGATGAGGATGGCGGTTTCGATTTTGCCCCTCACCCCGAAGGCGGGGGACGAAACCCATCCTGCCAACTGGGGTCGCGGGCGTCGTCACATCCCGTACCCAATTATTCATGTGCCGGACAAGTCACCAGGTGCAAACGAGTCCGGCAGATGAAAATCGGCCCCCTGCGGGGCTCGTTTTTGTGTTATTTGAAAAAATAAGCAGGGGCAAACTTACCCCCAGTTGGGCGCAAGTTAAAACATACGAAAGCTAAATCATAGAGTTATATTATGCATTATTGTATTCTTTGGAGGCCATCTTTGTAAAGTTAGTTCCCTTAACCGGCTCATTGAGGGCTGCTAGGATGGATATGATATAATGCTTGGCCACTTTGCTCTTGTAACAATAATTTCAAAATGACGTTTAACAATTTTGAGAAAAACCTGTTTCCAATTTTTTTCTCAAAGGAATGCCAACTCTTGAACTTTAATTTTTGTTAAAAAACATCAATTTTTGTGCCATCATTATCGAATCCCGTGACCTGATCCAAGTTCACCGATAAAGTTGTGTTACTTTTAGAAAATTCTACAATTAGGCGCCAGCAAATTCTTATTTAGGTCTTAGAGATTCCAGTGATCTATAATTTATAGAATTATCATCGTCAGTGTCGAAGATATGGCTATTGGAAGATAAAGGTTTTTCATTCGGGACACTGGACGAACGAAGCTAAAAATAGCACAGCGTTAATCGGCGCCCTGAACAACCCTTGCGACAAATTGTCATGAAAATCTGAGATGTAGGGTGTTATCGCTTGGTCGATTTGTCGTGGAATGCACCATATGCAGCATGCTGATAGTATGAACTTTAAAATTTGTTCAGAACCATGTTTGCATTATTCTATACGAAAAGTCATTGCAAAGGGCTCGAACCAGTTGGTAATTGTCATATTTTGACTGGTGCGCCGCGTGTCACCAGGAGTGGACGGAGCAGCAGCGGCAGTGACGCTGTCTCGCACGGAGCAGCAGCGGCAGTGACGCTGTCTCGCACGGAGCAGCAGCGGCAGTGACGCTATCTCGCACGGAGCAGCAGCGGCGCTGTCCCACACGGAGCAGCAGCGGCAGTGACGCTGTCTCGCACGGAGCAGCAGCGGCGCTGTCCCGCACGGAGCAGCAGCGGTGCTGTCCCGCACGGAGCAGCAGCGGCAGTGACGCTGTCTCGCACGGAGCAGCAGCGGCAGTGACGCTATCTCGCACGGAGCAGCAGCGGTAGTGACGCTGTCCCGCACGGAGCAGCAGCGGCAGTGACGCTGTCCGGCACGGAGCAGCAGCGGCAGTGACGCTGTCTCGCACGGAGCAGCAGCGGCAGTGACGCTATCTCGCACGGAGCAGCAGCGGCGCTGTCCCGCACGGAGCAGCAGCGGCAGTGACGCTGTCTCGCACGGAGCAGCAGCGGCAGTGACGCTGTCTCGCACGGAGCAGCAGCGGCAGTGACGCTGTCTCGCACGGAGCAGCAGCGGCAGAGACGCTGTCCCGCACAGCGCAGCAGCGGCAGTGACGCTGTCCCGCATGGAGCAGCAGCGGCAGTGACGCTGTCTCGCACGGAGCAGCAGCGGCAGTGACGCTGTCCCGCACGGAGCAGCAGCGGCGCTGCCCGCACGGAGCAGCAGCGGCAGTGACGCTGTCTCGCACGGAGCAGCAGCGGCAGTGACGCCGTCCCGCACGGAGCAGCAGCGGCAGTGACGCTGTCCCACATCTTCACCTTGTCAGCTGTGCATTGCTGGCGATTTCTCGCTGGTGGTGCCTCGTGCTATACCGAGTCGCCGCCCCAAAGACGAACATTCTGCCTGGAGGGTGAGCAGGACGCTTACTTACCCTTACTCACTTCCAGACTTCGTGTTTTAGTTTCCTTACGGTATGTCCTCATGGTGATTACTGTTTGTTTGTTTTTTTCGTAGCATTGGATAGTGAGGCATCGAACCAAGATATTAAATAGTGTGTTTTAAATATAGCCACATTTGTGCTGGCTGTGTGTCAACTGACCACCTGCAGGGACAGCGTTCGCAGAGACTTGTTCAAATTTCGACTGTTCTGCATCCCTCGCGCAAACACCGTGGTAGCAGGAATGAAGCCGTTGTTAGCATTATTTCTATATATTCTGGACTGAGAGCAGAAACCAAGACATTCACGTTCAGTACAAAATTAAGTCCATCAGTTTGTTACATTTTTGTAAAGCTGATTAGCATGTTTATAGCAAACAAACAACAAAAGGTCATTGTTTGACCTCTATCGAGGATACATCGGATGCCACCAGGCGAACCGATCACTCCACCTGGTGACGCCAAAATCGAGGTGACATGTCACATCTATGACGTTACCAACACCCGTCGCTTCTTTTTAGCCACGTCGTTCTGTATGGGATCCTGGAAGTAGGCGTCGTTTTTTTCTTTAGCCGTCTTCTCCGCCATGACTGTGGCTGCCACCATGGCCTCCATGTCTTCTTTGTTGTAGTACTGATTCTGCGGGGGGGGCAGGACGGCGCTGTGAGTGAGCTGTCGCTGTCATCCGGCCTGCTGCTCACTACAATAGGTTCAACAATTGGGGTGCTCACATTTCAACTTTGGTTAAAAAGTAAAGTTTCTCAGGGCTTATATGTTTTTTTTAAGCATTGCAAGTTCAATGATAACATTTTATCAACACGTGAGGTTATCTATGAGTTCTGCAAACCACTTGAAGGCTGTGTTTATGCGGATATCTGGCCCTATGTTCCACATCGCGCAGGGCACTACTGTGGGTGTTGTCAGCTTTCTTATGCATTATGCTAGGTATTTAGTGTACATTATGCCAACAGTGATTCGCGGTGCCGCTGTGAAGGCGTATGTTTGCGTGAAGGCGTGTGAATGTATGATCAGACTTGTTCGTAGGGGCAGGGGCTGGCGTAGGTGGATCTAGTAGAAACATTTATGGAGGAAGGCGCAACCAGGGCAAGCGGCGAAAAATTTATTGAAGCAAATGGGTCAAAATTGGCTAAAAATGGGTATAATTTGACGGCTTTGTTGGGGATGTGCTGCCGCCTCGACGACACGACAGCGGCAAACGGAGCAGCACCCGGTATCGACCAGGACACCAGACTGCCACACCTGGTGGATCAGCTTTCCCATGGCTCGTTTTCCGGCTGCTGAAAATTGACCCGAGGCTTTGGCTCGACCAGCCGATGCGTGAGTGGGAGGAATATGCAGGGTTCGGGCCTTAACAGCAGGGCATTCCAGGCTTATGGGTTGCTGGTAATACCTGTGAGAGTCTGGGAGAGGCGGACGCTATATAATCGCTAATGTTGGTTCGCCCTTAAGCCTCAATAATCAGTCCTCAACTGAGAGAGACGTCACTACCATACGGCACTTCATCCATGCCACAAAGAACGAGCAGAGCGCCAGTGACTCCGGCGGGTGGAAGACGGCCATCGCAAGAGGATCACTTCTTTCGACAAGCTTATGTTTGCATCGCTTTGAATAGTGACTGTGGAAGGGATGACTGTGTAGGTTACTGAAACGGCTTATTATGATTGCAGTGACTTCACCTTTATCTTCCCCAAAGAGTGATAGCTGGCACAAATATAGGCCCCGTTCGATCTGCCAGCACAGTTTTGTCAGCAGGCCCTCTAACCTCTCCTCCAGAAAAGAAACATCAGCGCATAATCGCCTCTAGTTTGTGCTCAGCAAAGGAAACTTAAACCTTTATACCATTAAAAAAAATAGTAGGCTGCCGCTGCCGTGCTGTTACTGTTTTTCAGCAGCACAACAGCAGGCCGTCAGCCCGTAAAACCTCTAGGACTAATTCCCGGGAAGAGGCTACAATCCTGTGACGTAGGCGCAACGGGGGCCCACCCTTCGAGTGTTAATAAATTCCAAGTGATCAGTGGCACAAAAAATAACACATTTTATCTAAACTCTAACGGTGTACACTGAGCACTATCTCAGAACATTGTAACAGAAAACACATAAGTCTAAGGCCTGTAGGTGAGCATGGGCATACTACATCGCACACGTGAGGCTGAGAGATTGTGATCCGACTGAAATCAAATTGAGTGGGTGTGGGTGGGTGCGTGCGTGCGTGCGTGCGTGCGTGCGTGCGTGCGTGCGTGCGTGTGTAGAGTAGGTCATTATCATATGACCGATTTTGTTAAAAAAACACTCATGATTTTTCCCTGGTTGCGCCCTCCTCCTCCTCAAAACGTTTCGCCTAGATCCGCCCATACAAACCCCGCCTCTCCCCCTACGTAAAAATATTCACATTCACAGCGGGACCAGCAATCACTGGCAAAATACACCAGGCGCGTAGCCAGGGGGGCGGCAGGGACATCCCCCCTGAGGACACGGGCCGCGCGAAGTGCGGCTCGCCCGCACTTTGCTCTGTGGCCAAATTTGAAATTTCATACTAGACAGGGTCCTCTTAACCCTCGCCCCACGGGGGGCATCGATGCCCCCTAAGGTTTTTTCGGGATAGCAGAAAAACGACGAAACGCCGCACCGCGGTTGAGGGCTCTAGCTCTCACCTCATCATTTTCCCACCATCCCTGAAAATTTTTACCCCGGGTCACCCAAGGTCAGGTCACCAGGCGAGGTCAACCAAGGTCACCTCACTTCAACTTTGAAGCTCTATAAGAGCTACATTTCTAAGTCGATTGATTTGAAACTTGCTACACTTCATGACCCTTCCAGGGTCTACAACGTGTATATCCGGGATTTTTCGATTTCGTGGCCTGAGGTCAGTTCACGAGGCTACCTCTCCCATTGGAAAAGCATGGGGAAAAGCTGTCTCATGATATAAAAGCCACAAAAATGATTGCAAATACTCAGACTGCTCAGAACAGCGTTTTTGGACACCCTTTCACGGATCCCAGGGATCATATTTGCCCTTTGACTTTTCCAATGTCATACAAGGTCACCAGGGGTCAAAAACAGTATTTTGACAATAACTTTTGAGCTAATTAAGCTAGAGCGCTGAAACAAACACCATCGTAATTGTCTTGTCACTGGCTTTCATTTAATATACGGCAAGGTCACTTTCTGACCTTCCGTGACCTCAGGTCATATTAGGTCACGAGGTGACCTCTGGAGATCAAACCACTGGCGGGAGGTCTTTACGTTCCACATAGCGGAAAAAGGTTTGGCAATTTCCTATCAAATGGACTTAACCAGAGTTCAATAGCTTTAATGGCGTAAGAGTTATGCCCAGTTTTCTTAAGCATTGCATATTTGAGTGAAAATAGCCTATCGTGACCTTTCTTGGCCTCTGGAGGTCAAACCATTGACCTGAGCGCTTAAAAATGCGAAGTAATTTCTTACTGAATTCACGCGAGGTTTCTAATGCACTTTGCAGATTTGCGCTAACCCCCATATTTTCAGAGTTTAGAGGGGGGGCCATCGATGGCCCCGGTGGGGCGAAGGTGGCGCCGGACCCCCGGTGGGGCGCGGGTTAAGCCCTCTTCATCACCCTTATTCGGTAACAAGCAGGGCCCTTTTTACCCAGCAGGGTCCTTTTGCGCTGTTTCACGGGCCCTCTTCGGGGTGACGCCCCCCCCGAGCGAAATCCTGGCTACGCCCCTGACCGCCACGGTAGTGGCGTGAGCAATGTGTTACATATGGCCAGATATCCGTTTAGATGTTCAAACTTTAAGTTGCTAAATGTTCCCTGAATTTTAGCTCTTGGTCATCTCAGGTTAGGTCAGCAGGCCCGATCAAGCGACCTCAGTTCCAAAATGTTCAGTGATACCAGTGAGAAAGTTTGTTATCTACTGATGTGACTTTCTCATCACAAATGATCTAAAAAAAGGAACACACCTTTTATTACGTGTAGGAACCGGCGAGGTGTAGCGTGCGAGACTCATGTGTTGCGTGCGAGATTGATGTGTAGCATGCGAGACGGATTTTTAGTGGATGAGACGACCCGGCGAGGTGTAGCATGCGAGACTGATCGGCAAGATGTAGCGTCGAGGCTGATGTGTAGCGTGCAAGACTGATGTGTAGCGTGCGAGACTGATGTGTAGCGTGCGAGACTGATCGGCAAGATGTAACGTCGAGACTGATGTGTAGCGTGCGAGGCTGATGTGTAGCTTGCGAGACTGATGTATAGCGTACGAGACTGATGTGTAACACGCAGGACTGATTTTTAGCAGGCGAGACTGTGTGCAGCGTACGAGACTGATGTGTGGCGTGCAAGACTGATTTTTAGCAGGCGAGACTGTGTGTAGCGTACGAGACTGATGTGTAGCGTGCAAGACTGACCGGCGAGGTGTAGCAGCTGATGGCGCCGTAGATGACAGAGAGGCCGCCGATGCCCATCAGAGTGGCGCCCACGACGGTGCCAAGCTCGGCCATGCTGCCAGCGGCGTCGGCTGTAGTGCACCTAGTGTCGCCCCGTCTCCGGGACGGCCGGCGCATGTTTGGACGGTCGCTCGGTGACCACCCCCCCCCGACCAATCGATGTTGAGCTTGTGGCCACGGCGCGGACCGACCAGCTGGGGCGTTCCAGCACAGATCGACCAAGCCCCTACATGCGCATTTCGTTCCAATTTCGTTCACTGGGTTGTCAGGAGCGTGGAATCCGGATCTGAGATTATTTCTTTCCTCAGATGTACGATTTCGGAGTTATAGCTTGAAGAAAATCGTAAAAATCGCCGATTTCGTCAAAGTATGGTGATATGCAACGATTATTTTCAGCCTTAACTTCCATTTCTTTCAAATGGCACGGGATTATATTGAGCATGTAACAACCAAAGTTGGAGCATCTCGTTTTTATTCGAAGTTTTCAAAAATTTTAGAGATGTTTGGGCCATTTTTTTCTAACGATTTCTTTAAGTGTGGCCATTAATTCACGTTAAAGGTATTCATAGCAAAACTGCACACAGTGACGGATCCAAGGGGGAGCAGAGGGGCCCTCCCCTAACTCCAAAGCGCCTTAGCATAGCTTAGCTCATAGCGGGCGCCGAAGGCGCCCGATATGAGCGGCGCCCCTGTACCCATTTCGGGCACCAAGGTGGTAGATACCACTTATTCCACTTGAATTGACACATATTCCTTAAAACCATGGCAAAGCGCCCCTGCAACAGGGGTCTAATTTCTCTTTGGGGGTAAAATCTCTGGGGGTGCCCGAGCACCCCCAATAATGTGCTGAGCATCCCCACCGCTACCCTGAACAGTGTCACCCTATCTCATCACTGCCGCCCTGATTCGTGCCGCCCCTGGCAAGTTTTTCCGTCCCGGATTCATTACATCCACTCTGATTGGTTCCACCTTCAGCTCGTCAATACCGCCTGACTTATCCTTTCCCCTGATTTATGACACCACATCACTGCCGCCCCCGCCTGATCACTGTCGTCAACAATTAACCATTGCCGCCCCCTCCCCGGATGATTACTGCCGCCTTCTGTTCATCACTGATCGGCTGGCTGATCACGGACACCCCTGGTTTATCACTGCCGCATTGATTCATGCCGCCTTTGGCTAATCAATGCTGCCCCGGTTTATTTCAACACCAATACATTTGCCCCTCCTGGTTAGTCACTGTTGCCCACTGAATCATCACTGCCGCCCCCGGCTGATCACTGCCGCCCCTGGTTCACCACTGCCGCCCCCTGGCAGATCACTGCCGCCTCCTGACTGATAACTGCCGCCCCTGACTGATGAACTGCCGCCCATGGCTGATGACTGCCGCCCATGGCTGACCACTGCCGCCCCCGGACTGATAACTGCCGCCCCCTGGATGATCACTACCGCGCCCTGGCTGATCACTGGCGTCCCCTGACTGAAAACTGCCGGCCCTCGGCTGATAACTGCCGCCCCTGGCTGATCAGTGCCGCGACTGGCTGATAAATGCCGCCCCCTGGCGGATCAATGCCGCCCCCTGACTGATAACTTACGCCCCTTGCTGATCACTGCCGCCCCCTGGCTGATCATTTCCGCCCCCTGGCTGATCATTTCCGCCCCTAACTGAAAACTGCTGGCCCTTGGCTGATCACTGCCGCCCCTTGACTGATAAATTCCGCCCCTTAGCTGCTAACTGCCGCCCCTGGCTGATCATTTCCGCCCCCTAACTGAAAACTGCCGGCCCTTGGCTGATACCTGCCGCCCCTGACTAATTGATAAGTGCCGCCCCCTGGCTGATAACTGCCGCCCCTGGCTGATCACTGCCGCCCCTTGACCGATAAATGCCACCCCTGGCTGATAACTGCCCCCCTCTGATTGATCACTGCCGCCCTTGACTGATACATGCCGCCTCTTGGCTGCTAACTGCCGCCCCCGGCTGATCACTGCCGCCCCTGGCTGATCACTGCCGCCCCTTGACTGATCACTACCGCCCCTGGTTCATCACTGCCGTCTCCCGGGGCAATGAGCATCCTGGGGATATCTGGGCAGTGAGCGTTCTGGGGAGCATCTTTCTGTGGATGTCACTAACACCATGTCATATCTGGGGAGCGTTAGTTTTAATGTCCTATATTCATCCTAGTAGTCTTTCAGGTTTTACGTAACGTCGAGCTTCATGTTACCTAGTCGCTGACCTTAGTATGTCGTGTGAAATTGTCTGTCATTTTTTCAGCATCTGTTTTTAATTTTTATATATTTAATTTAAATGTGTTTCATATAATCTTCTGATACAATGTTCACAACCTGACCTGTTTTACCAGCTGACTTGTTGAAACTCGTGCGGAAGTGTCCTATTTACATATTTTATTTAGTGTAATGGGCGCCGTATGACTCTAGATGTCGGCGCGCTCTAAAACCTCAAATATGATGATGAACCGTCTCACGGCTGATTACTGCCACTCGTGGTTCATCACTGCCGCCCTAATTCATGCCGCCTCTGGCTCATCGATGCTGTCCCTGGCATATTTTTGCCCAAATGCGCGCCGCCCCGACTCATCGCTGCCGCCCCTGGTTCATCACTGCCGCCCCCTGGCTGATCACTGTCTCCCCTGGTTCATCACTGCCGCCCTAATTAATCATTGCTGCCTTGATTCACGCCGTCCCTGGCTAATCAATGCTGTCTGTTTTTTTATTAACCCATATATAAGCGGCCTCTGGTTAGACACTTCATCCCTCGAATCTTCACTGCCGCCTCCGGCTGATCGCTGCCGCCCTTGGTTTATCACTGCCGAGGAGACCAGTCCGGCCATGGCCCCAAAACCGGTCAAACTTAGGCCCTGCTGTCCCACATTTTGGTCAGCAGGAATCTTTAACACCCTTCCAGAAAGCAAACAGCAGCCCACATTCGTCTAATCGTTATCTCTTTGTCTATTGGAGGAATTCTCCAATCCGAATAAATGGTAGACTGCTGCTGTCGTGCTTTTACTGTTTTAGTGTCAGCCAGGGGTTAAATTTTTATCTCTTTGGGGTGTGCGAGCACCCCCAATCATAATGTGAGTACCGCCAATACATGTGTCGCCCCCGGCTCAGCATTGCTGCCTTGATTCATGCTGCCTCCGTCTTACCACTTTGATCATGCCGCCCCCGGTTCATCACTACCACCAGGTTCAGGGGAAATAAAAGTTTATTTGCGTCGAAAAACCACTAACGTAAAATTTGAAAGCTCCGACCATATGCGTAAGTTTTCCACCCCAAAATAAATCACATAAAGATGCGTACAGAGCGGAGCAGCTGCATTGTCATCAAAGCATTCAGGGTGAGCCAGTCGAAGTCCTCTACTTTTCCCTATACTTTTTGGTTTAAAGTGTGCAAAAATCCGTAAGGTAAGATGGGACTACTTTGAAATTGTGGGAAACTTCCAATACTGTTAAGGATGAATGGAAATGTCATTTACTTTGGGCATGGTTCTGTGGAAAGTGTTACAGAATTGGAAAGGAAAAATAAAACATCTATAAGCAAAGTGTATTTACTTGATGTCTATGAAAATGTCTAAAAAATTCCACGTGTTTCTTATGCTGCGTAAATTTTGCAGTATGGCGCACGGCGGAAAATTGATAATTGCCCGAACGCCCACTGCGTAACAATTCGTACCCTACCCAAGTATTATTTTCCCCTGCCCTGGTTTATACCGCCATGGTTTATCACTGCCACCTCCTGCCTATCACTGCCACCCTGGCAGTGATAGGCAGGACTGGCAGGCTAGGCAGGCAGTGATAGGCTTCAAATTTACCACCCCTAATTGGGGCTTATCACTGCCACCCTGTTTCATGCCGCCCCAGCTCATCACCGCCTCGGCTAATGAATGCCGCCCCTGACTTATCACTTCCACTCTAACCCGTGCCACCCTGGGCACATGTCTGCCGCCCCCAGCTCAGGGAGGTTGGATTCCATTTTCGGGCGGGTGTGCAAGACTTTCGGGAGGGAGCGCCTTCCTTCTCTGGGGAGGGGGCGCCTCCATCCCAAGGGGGTACCTTTGGCTCCCTAGGGGCGCCCACGCAGGGGGTGGGGCGCCGACATCATTTCCCTACGTTGAGTGGATAAATTGGGTCTATTTGCTCTCCATGGGATGGCTTTGATGACGGGGGGCACCATTCATATTTGAAACTTTTATTTCGCACAGAGGGGCCCTACCTCTTCAGGTAGACGGTGTTTAGGCCTGATGTTTTCTTGACCGGCCGGGGGCGCCGCACAGATCCGGGGGCGCTTCCTCGGACGAAGCCAAAACCGGGTGTGCAAAATATACTTCTGCACGCCCTCAATTTTTCATGGTATGCAATTGCACACCCTGCCCCCCCCGTCCGCCGTCCCAGCCCCTGCTTATTTCTTCCGCCCGATTCGTGCCGCCCGTAGTGTATAACTACTACCTACGGCTCACCATTCCCGTCCTCGGCTTATGCCCTTTTCCTTGATTCGTGCCGCTCCTAGTCCATAGCTATTGACCCTGGCTCATCACTGCCGCTCTCGACTTATGACTGTCCTGTTTCTTGCCGCCCGGCCGATCTCTGTCGCCCCCAGCTTATCACTTCCATCCTGATTTGTGCCGTTCTTTGTCCATAACTGCCGTCCTGGGCTCATCACTGCAGCACTGATGCTTACTTCCCCTGTGCGTTAGGGTAAAAATAAAAGACTTTAGGGCAAAAATAAAGGGCATGCACGGGTACAGTGGAGTTGCCATCTTTCCTAATATTTACAGAACAATACACGTATTGTTTGGAAAACTATCGGTATTTTTGCTTTCTTTTCACGTAGTGATCAAGTCATTTGCTTCCATTTCAATTTCCATCCGCTCTGCCATGCTGAAGGTAAAATTTAACCCCACAAAACTTATATACTACAATCGTGGACAGGGGGGCACAGGGGGTGCGTGCCCCTCCCCCATCGGTGCCGGAGTGCGCTTTGATCGCTAGGCAGTGTACCCCGTTTGGGCTGTGCCGGTCGAAATTTAGTGCCCTACGCCGTCGAACCTAAATGCAATTAAATCACATTTAGCAATTAAAAATATTGTTTGACTATTGTTTTGATTTAATACCTTTTTTCATAAAAGTTTAAGGTCTCTGATACCAGCGCTCAGAACAGACAACAGACGACGGCGAGACCGGAAAAACTGTTAGAATAGAAGCCGTTTCTTACTTCGTTCGTCACCGGCTTCTGACAGAGAACGAAAAACTGTCAGTATGAAGCCGTTTCTTACTTCGTTCGTCACCGGCTTCTGACCAAGGGCCGCCCGACCAGACAGGGTGGACGGCGTATGGTCGGGACGGAGGGCACTAGTTAACAATTTCGAGTTCAATTGGATTCATGGGGCACTTCATAGGAAGATCTTGGCTGCCTGGGCCAAATTGAGAACGTCGCAGATCTGAAGGTGGTGAGGCCTAACTTCTTATTGTCCCCCATCGTGAGGCCTAAATTTGCGGGCGGCGACCATTTGGTAGTCGTGTGAGATGCATGGATGGAGAACCCGCTTGCCCGTGTGTGTGCGTGGGCGTGCATACACGATAAGAATGACGGAACGAGAGCAAATGACAATTAGGCACCGTTAGGCATTCATCGCCGGGAATATTGAAGATCGCCGAGAATATATTGAAAATAACACCCAGAGTCCACGCAGAACAAGGACTGTGCGAAATTGTTGATAGCAATATATATTGCCTGTGTCATTAGTACCCGGGCTGTGGCTGCTATCACGACATGTCAAGGCCTACTTTGCTTGTACCAGCAGCGGCGGTGCAACCGGCAAGGACCGGAGTTGAACATCATCGGCCACGGGGTCATGGGTTTTCGCTAACGCCACCAGCGGGCGGCTGGGCCCTGGCGCCGAAATCGACGCTTTTTGGGCATCGTCGGCTAGGGGCCATTGAAGAACGCCGGATGAGGGGCCGGTGTTGAACGCCGCCGGCTGTTTGGCTGGTGACCGGGAAGCATTGTGTGAGGGTGGCCGTACTCAATTTAGCCGGGAAGCGTTCAAGGTACTGCAAAATTAAAGGGAAGCCTGGCGAGAGATAGAAGTGAATTTTAAGACGAGGGGGGGGTGTAAGACGGCCCATGGTACCACTTCTATGTGGATACCCACGTGTCTGCGCCGGGGTGAGCTACCGTTAACACGCTGGGCGGGGTGAGCATGGTCTTGATAATTTTCCACACTAAATTTATAGTTACGTTACCCTCCTTTCGACTAAAACCCCGACCCATTTAAAATGTGCGGCTTGCGTTGATGGCTTCAATCCCTGTCGAACAAGCGCATGTGACGGTGCCGCCCTGTGCGACCACCTGCTGCCCACGCAGCCACACCCACACAGATATGTAGCGGCGGTGAGGACACCACCTCACCATCCGTCCCGCTCCGGTACAAGGGCAAACAGTCAAATCGCAGCCACACAGCGGCCCAGTCCCAGGCACTCGTGTCACCGGACCACCGCGCTGTGGCGCACGGATCCCACGCCGCGGGGCCCAGTCGGCGGCGGTGAGCGGCGCTCAGTCGGGGGCGGTGAGCGGCGATCAGTCGGGGGCGGTGAGAGGCGCTCAGTCGGGGGCGGTGAGAGGCGCTCAGGTGGCGAGTCTGAGCCGGTGGTTGGCGGCGAGTCGCTGTTGGGCGCGCTCGTCTACCCGGGACAGTGGACCATTGACCACCGGCAGACCATGCTGATGGCCCGAAGTCGGCTGCTGGTAGAAGGTGTGTGTGGAGCCGCTGCGCTGAGCCAGCACCACGTCCGAGGGCGTCCTGCCAACCGCGCACAGGCCACGGCGTCAGGACAGGCCACCACATCAACACAGACACAGACAATGGCACCAGCACAGCTCATAGCGCTACACAGATTCCAACATTCTAGGGCTGGACCAATTGGAAAGAACAAACCAAATATTTCAAGGAGCATCAATCCTCAATGTGTAGGTCTAAATGACATAGCCCATGGACAGAGCTTTTGCTGTTCTTAAGCCTCTACCCATGGTTTCACCCACTGGCCTCAGTCCACAAATTGCTCGTGCACGAGGGTGCCCACAAACTCCTGGTGCACGGGGGTGAATGTATGCGTGTTTAAATGTTGGCACCGGCGCCCACACCAGCCCCTAGACTGCCTTCTGCCGGAACCAGCTGGAAGTCCGTCGGCACCACATTAACGATACTTGTGTCAAGGAAGTACCGGCCGAGAAAGTGAAGAAGGCAACAGTGCACATGGTGTGTTGCACCGCATTTGAGCACGGGTGTCTAAAAAATTAAGATGCTGTTTCGACTCAGCTTTGACTCACAGCTTGGATACTGAATGCGATTCCGACTCAGGTCACCTTTTGGATCAATTGAGTATACTCTGACTCAATCAAAACCCCGAAGCGAGTCGATTCTGACTCTGAGTCGGGACTCAACGAGCCTGGTTTGTGGTCTCCGCAATAGTGGACACCGATTGCAAGACTTTCCCAAGGTTTCCAACCTGGAAACCTTGTTAACTGTTCCTATAGGACGACCACGTACGAAACCATAAACGTCTTTCACAAATGCAAGGGTCTCTAAAGGACCCAATGGGGTGGCTCCGGGACTATTATCATACTTCTCAAACTTTTATAAAATGAGATTTCCACCCCTCCATGGTAAAGGACTATGCAACACACGGCGAACAGACCGAAGTTTCCGATATGATGTAACGGAAGCTAGCAGGTGTTCATCATGGATTATATCCCCCAAAAATTAAAGGAGCCCCTGAAAAGCTCTGCAAATTTGACCCCATAAGAGGCCCCTAAGATTTTATCAAAAATGTTATGGGGACTCAGCTTGGGGTATTCTTTAATTTCGCTGAAAGACCCTTTTCCTTTATAAATAGGCGCTATTAGCCGCCCCCTATGGGAATGGGCAATGAATTTCATTTTGCAAACATAAACGGACTCGCCACACGGACAATATATCTATCAAACAGTTACTTTATGAACTTTTGAACACTAGACGCTTCAGAATCAGAGTTCCTTCGTCAGTAGATTAAACACACATCAAAAACGCTGTAAAGACACATACAAAAGCTAAAGTTCGAAACACATCACTGAAAAACACTTTGAACCGCCTTGGAATATTTAAGAAAATCATCTGAATTACTCGTGATCTAAAGCTAACCGTGCCGCTGCTGTTCCCCACCTGAAGAAACCTGATTTAGAGTTATGTGCCGAATGAACGCTTAAAATATAAGCTGCCTCTAACGCTTTTCTAATTGGTTTTGTCATGCCACTTTTAAGTATTTTAGCGTTCTCCCATTTTGGTAAATAGTTACTCTTATTGATATGTCTCAATACGCTGCTATTTTCGGAATGGTTTTTAACATTTCGTTTATGCTCGCTGAGTCTTGTTGAAAGGCCTCGTCCAGTTTCTCCGATATAAAGTTTTTGACATGGTACGGAGCAGGGAATTTGGTAAATGACACTGTTTGTATTAATAACTTGATTCTTTTTCTTTAACAGGTCGCCTATTTTCTTTCCGAGTGGATGCATATTCGGACTCCTTTTCCTTTAAATGCGGGTGAGATGGCTTCGGCATGTGTTGAGTTCGGTACCGTTATGCTTCCTTTTTGTTTCCCTTGTGTCGTTTCTTTCGTTCTTCATTGTTGTCCTGGTTTCTTTTTTCTTCGGCTTCTTTATTTTCTTCTCCTGCTCTCGCAGTTGAATCAATAATCCTTTTGGGTATTGTTAGTTTAAAAAAACTTGAAAAATGTGGTTTATCTCAGGAGATCAACAAGCGGTACCACTTCCAGCCCATCACTGTTGAAACTTCTGGTGCGATCGGTCAAGCCAGCATCTCTTTCTTGAGGGACCTTGGCCGGCGCATAACCTGCGAGAGTGGAGATCGGCGCGAAACCGAATATCTCCTGCAGCGAATGTTAATAGCCGTTGTATGAGGAAATGCGACCGCAGTACGCCTGGCACCCGGTACCACCCTTACAAATGGGAAGGCGGACGGTAACGGCTCATCCTCGGAAATCACATTTGCAGCAGTGAACTTGGCGCGAGATGAGCCTCCCAGGGAGATAATGGAGAAGGGAAATAATGGAGAAGATAAAGAAGAGATAATAGAGGGCAAACCCCCAACGTCTCACCCAACAGAGGGCGACATCACACCCTGCGCAACAACTTCATCATCGGAGCCAAACCAGATAGCACATCTGGTCTCTCACTCTCCCTGCCCACTGCCAGCCAACCGTGCCTTTGATCGATTGAGGCAGCCTGATAGCAGAGCCAGCCAGTGTTTGATCTACAAGCCCTGAGCCGTACAACCACCTGCTGGTGCCACTGGTCTGGAGAACCTGGGTAACACCTGTTATATGAATGTTGTCCTTCAGGTGCTTGCACACACAGGTAGCTTTGTTCGTTACATCATCAGTGGCTTTTACCGCGAAGACCAAAACTGAGGATCGGCAACTCATGGTGACATCGCTGAGGAAGTGGCAAGTCTTCTGAAGGTGATATGGTCGCAGAGGTTCCGGTTTGTTTCCCCTCACGCGCTTCTTGGTGCGGTGGGTGTTCACCGGAGGAAATTTGGCGGAAACCGCATGAACGACGCGAACGAATTTCTTCTACTTTTGCTGGAGTGGCTGCATGAAGACCTAAATGTTCCTCCTACGTCAGCGGCACCAGTGATAATCCACGGGAGCTCGGAGGATCATGCAGCTGCTAACCATACCTGGCATCAGTTTCGTGAAGAAAACTGCTCAATCATATCTAGGCTGTTCAATGGGCAACACAGGACTGTTCTGCAGTGTACTGCTTGTGGCCACGAATCTCCCACGTTCGAGAACTTCACTCTACTGTCATTACCACTGGCCTCAGGCCCAGGGCCGTCTTCACAGAGTAGTCTCGCTCAATGTCTCCATCAGTACGTCCAAGGTGATCTCATTCCAGGCTGGGTATGTTCAAATTGTCAAAAGAAACAGAACTGCAAAAGTTCAATCTCTGGCGCCTACCATCTGTGATAATCA
Organism: Lepas anatifera; assembly: GCA_034440635.1. Classification (NCBI taxonomy): domain Eukaryota; kingdom Metazoa; phylum Arthropoda; class Thecostraca; family Lepadidae; genus Lepas; species Lepas anatifera. The sequence continues at coordinate 119,041 of JAOTON010001281.1, forward strand.
TGCATCTTAAGCGCTTTACCAACAGCGGCAGCACACCATGCAGTGCACGCCCACGTCGCTTTTCCCCTGAGCGACCTCGACCTCAGTTGGATGGCCCTCGGGCAACCGCAGATCTCTGGCAATTCTGTGTTTGAATTGTACGCAGTGTTAGTACACCATGGCAGCGCACAGACCGGTCACTACATGGCCTTCTGCTGGAACCAGTCTAAGGCTAGTTGATACCACATGAATGATACCTGTGTTAAGAAAGTACCGGCCGAAGAAGTAAAGAGAGCGACAGCGTACATGCTTTACTACGCCGCCAGAGATGTGGTTTAGTTGTCTCAAAAGTGGTATTCTTTCGATTTCTCATTGGCGGAATGTGGTGGTACAGAAGTTCATATTTCACTAAAATTACTTACCTGTGTGTTATGCGTGTTTTTGTATTGCTGCTAGTTGCTCAAATGAAATGATAGTTTTGTGGTTGTATTGAAAAAAATATACGTTTCCAAAAAGAAGTTTATCTCTTCCTTAAAAAACTCTTCACTGAACGAGCCCTTAGAATTTGTAGTGAAGAGTTTTTCAAGGAAGAGATGAACCACATTTTTCAAGTATTTTCAAACTAACAACACCCAAAAGGATTACTGATTCGACTGCGAGAGAAGGCAAAGAAAATAAAGAAAGAAAACGAAGAAAAAGGAAACCAGGACAAGAATGAAGATCGAAATAACGAAAGAAACGACACAAGAGAAACAATAAAGAGAAGCATAACGATACCGAACTCAACACATGCCGAAGCCATTTCATCTGCGTTTAAAGGAAAAGGAGTCCAAATATGCATCCACTCGGGAAAGAAAATAGGCGACCTGTTAAAGTAAAACAATCAAGTTATTAATAAAAACAGTGTAATTTACAAATTTCCCTGCTCCGGACCATGTCAAAAATCTTACATCGGAGAAACTGGACGAGGCCTTTCGACAAGACTCAGCGAGCATAAACTAGATGTTAAACACCATTCCGAAAATAGCAGCGTAGTGAGACATATCGATAAGTGTAACTATTTACCAAAATGGGAGAACGCTAGAATACTTAAAAGTGGCATGACAAAACCAATTAGAAAAGCGTTAGAGGCAGCTTATATTTTAAGCGATCATTCGGCACATAACTCTAAATCAGGTTTCTTCTGGTGCGGAATAGCAGCGGCACGTTTAGCTTTAGATCACGAGTAATTCAGATGATTTGCAGGGTTGGAAAAAACCCGGGTTTTTTATAAAAAGCCCGCGGGTCCGGGTTTTTTGCGGTTTTTTTGTGGGTTTTTTCCGGGTTTTTTATTTTTGTTTTATAGCATTCTCGTCGCACCGTTTCTAGATTAATGTCATTGTTTGAGCACGCATTAAGACTGTGATGCTTTCAATATCATCGTTCCTTATCAGTCTTTGCCTCACGTGGCGGAGGGGAGAAGAAGCTCCTATTTCCCAAGCTGTTCTGAAGTACCCGATTGACGGCTGCGTGCAGAACCCTTCATAGTTTTATGGGCACCCATGGATAAGAAAAGTGAACCGACTTTTGACCAGAATAACAATTTTTGGGGTTTATCAACTCATCCACTACTATGGTTATACGGCGTTGTCGACTCTTATTACTGTTTTCTCTTAGGAGCCGGGTTCTCCGTACTCAAGAAATCCACCGGAAATAAACCCGGACGACCCCGTAGAAAGCAAGTGCGACAAGTACCGCACCACTGCGCCCCACATGAATTTACTTTCACTTTTCTAAATCAGCTCATATTCCTCAGGGACAAATGCTAGCGCTGTAAATCTTAGTCTGGTACATCAATAAGGGTCAGATCACTATTCTCAGAGCAGAGCAGGGGTGTATCCATTATTTGCTCAGTGGGAAGGGGCGTGAATATAGACTCGGGGGCACTGCACGGGGCCCCAAGTGCAAAGATCGCTAATGAAAATAAAAAGAATGTCAGCGGTGGCTGATGTGATTGTGGAGTGAATCGGTGTGGTTCACGTGACTTTTATTGGCTGTTTTTACCTCCCTTGCTTGTTTCTTTGCTTATCTAGCTGAATAACGCGTGGTATCCTTTTTATTATTTTGTGACCCGGCGACCATCTCTGAGGTGCCCCCAACACGAATTCTTTGGGCAGACTGATAAAAATTGGCCGGCGCCTTGAGACAAAACCTCCCCTCCCGCCAGAAAAAAAAACTTTTGAGTCGCCCGAAAACGAGTCTAGGGATCCCAGAGACCAGCTCTGGGGGCCCCACGAACCAAGACAAACTCTTCAAGTTTCTCGAGATCAACACTGGGGGCCCCAAGAAAAATTCTTGGGGTCTCCCTAAACCACCTCGGGGGACCCTAAGGACCGAATCTAGGGACCCCCGAAACCAACTTTCAGCCAGGTTCGAGACCAACTCGATGGGCCGACGCGACAAACCCTCGAAGGCCTTGGAGACCAACTCTGAGGCCACCGAGACGAATTCTTAAAGGCCATCCGAGAGCAACCCTGAGCTCCCCCGAGAAAACTTTTCGGATCCCCAAGTCAGACTCTTGAGCCCACCGAGACCAACTCTGGTGGCCCTCAGAGACCAGATCTGGGCGCCCCCCCCCGTGACAAGCTCTTGAGGGTCCTCCAGGCCAACTCTGGAAACCCCGGGAAAACTTTTGGGGCTGCTTCAGAGACCAAGTCTGGGGGCCCAGAGATAAACTCTGGTATCGCGATAGCTGAATATGGGGGCCCCCAATTCAAAATTTTTGTGGGCCCTGCCAGACCAGCGCTTGGGCCCCTGAGACTTGCTATTGAGAGTCTCCGAGACAAACATTGTGATGGTGTCCGTCTTCTTATAATCAACTTGGGGAGCATAAATCAGAAAACGACAGGAGGCCGCGCGGGAAGCTCTTTACAGAGCTTAAGTTCAGCCAAGGGGGAGAGGCGGTCGCCCCACCTTGGCTGCGCGCCTGGAGTACAGCACGTGACTCCACCACGATAACCCTTAGAGGCTCCATGAGCTGGACAATGAAACTATTCGTGTGTCTCAGGCCAAAGCCAGTCAGAGTCACAATCTCAGACTGCACTGTTACTTTGGGATATTTTGAACCTGCAGAAATGTTTATAAATGTGTTAAGATATATATAATATACAGATTGAATTCTGGAAAAACTGCATCATACAGACAAAAACTAACGTCATATTCAGAGACAGTATTGGTCTTATCCAGTGACTTTTACCTGTTGCAAAAAATAATAGAAATTTTTATTGCACAATGTGCAATTTATACGACATGTGGATTCTTGGGAATGATTTTCCTGGTAAGACGGCAAGGATTTCCAAATGCACTTTTAATGCAGTTTTCCAGTGGGTTGTATGAGGTGGCATATGGTACTAGTTCTACTAAACTTTGGCATATTCCACACATACCAAGGCTTAGTAGCTTTAAAAGTGATGTGAATAGCAAAAAAGACAATATTTTTACTCAGGGGCATCTAGAAAATGATTTATGAAAAAAACCCAGGTGGGTTTTATCCACTAAAAAACCCACTAAAAAAACCCAAAAAACCCGGGCAGTGGGTAGTGGGCAGTGCCAACCCTGATGATTTGCTTAAATATTCCAAGGCGGTTCAAATTTTTTTCAGTGATGTGTTTCGAACTTTAGCTTTTGTATGTGTCTTTACAGTGTTTTTGATGTGTGTTTAATCTACTGACGAAGGAACTCTGATTCTGAAACGTCTAGTGTTCAAAAGTTAAAAAAGTATCTGTTTGATAGAGAGCTCTATTGTCCGTGTGGCGAATCAAACCGTCAACAGAAAACATAAACGGGCTCATTTAAAAAGTACATCATCCGAAAGCTCGCGTTTGGCCAAAAACAGCTTAATCAAAATTTGCTCCCCAAAAATCCAAGATGGGCCCTTAGAATAACTTTTAAATTTTGACCCAACGGGGAGGCCCCTTCAATGTTCTTTAAAATTTGCGTGTAGACTCAGCTTGCAATTCTCTTTAATCCGCCTGAAAGATCCCTTTGCATTGACAAATAGGGGCTATTAGGCACCCCCAAGGGTAGGGGCCTTGAATTTCATTATTTAAGTATGAACGGATTCATTAAAAAAACAAATCATTGGAAAGCTCGCATTTGGTCTAAAAATAATCCAATTTCCCCCAAAATCAAAGAGGGCCCCCTTAAAAGCCCCTAAACATTTCGATCGGCCCCTACGATTTTTCTTTAAAATTTGTATGTGGACTCAGCTTGGGGATTATCTTTAATCCGGCTGAAAACCCCATGGATAAATTGGAGTTTTTAAGCAACCCCTAATGGAAGGGACCTTGAATTTGATTATCCTAATATGAACAGCTTTATTTAAAAAGCACATCATAAGAAAGCTCGTCCGTACGACACACGCTCCGTAACCGTGCATTGAAGAGGCACCCCCTCAGGGTTTTCGTCAACAGTATAAAAACGGCATCGCATAGTGCCACCGTACCTCGTGTATGTTTTCTCTGATCATTTTACAACTTAATACAAAATTTTAAGCTAAGGTCATCTCGGTTCAATTCACCAGTGCAGGTGAAGTGACCTCACCTAAAAATAGTTTAACACGCGCATTGACGGGGGGCGGGTACCCGCCCCCTCGGGTTTTTCGGACACAGCAGAAAAACGGCGGCGCGCAGCGCCGCCGTACTTGGTATACCTTTTCCCTCATCATTTTTGCAACTTCTGTGAAAATTTTAAGGATAGGTCATCTCAGGTCAGGTCACCAGTACAGGTTAAGTGACCCGACCTCAAAAAAAGTTTAAGATAGCATAAGTCGGAGCAGGGTGAACTTATCCAATTGAAACTCATATCACATAATGGGCTCACCGAGTTCTCTAAAATATGTTCCGGTATTTTTTATATCGATGACCTAAGGTCAGGTACGAAGCATGACCTCTCCATTGGTAATACATGAGAAATATGGTTTTTACTGAATAACTCAGTAACAGATGGTGATAGAGCGTTTATTTTAGCTTCATTAGTCTTGCCTTGGCTTTGCGGTTCTAATGATATCCATTTTATATAATTTGACCCTGACCTGACCTCAGGTCGGGTCAAATCTTTGATTTGACCTAACAAGGTCAAATCATATATCATTCGATTCGGCTTGCTGCGAGGATTCATATAATTCAAGTCGTTTTGCTCTATCTTTACTTGTTCAGATGTAATGGCCGAAAAACTTAATTTACATGTTATCCCTATGATGGCATGTGACGGCATGTTTTTGACCTCTGGTGACCTTAAATGTGACCTGACAAAAAAATAGTTCAAATATTTTCGATGGAGAAGCGGATGGGCTACCCAACACCCTTTATCGTTTTTTGCTACCTACCGTGGTTCTCGAGATCTTAGGGGGGCGGGTACCCGCCCCCGTCGTCAATCCGAAGGTGGCTCAGACCCCCGTCAATGCGCGTGTTAAGATAGTTAAGTAAAAACTTATGCAAATGATACTAATGTCACATAATGGGCCCATAAAGTACTACAAAAAATATTCCGATATTTTTATATCGATGACCTAAGGTTTTTAAGGTTTTTATATCCATGACATATCATTTGGAAATACATCGGACAAATGGTTTACACTGAGTAACTTAGTAGTAAATGGTGGTACAGCGTTTATTTTAACGGAATTAGGTTTTTCTTATCCTTGAAGTTCTAATGATATGCATTTCGACCTAATTTGACCTTTACCTGACCTCATGTCAGATAAAATCCTAGACTTGATCTAGAGGGTCAAATCATTCAGTTCGGCTAGCTGAAAGAATTCCTGTGGTCTAGATTGTTTTACTATATCTCTACTGATTCAGATGTATTGGCCGAAACGCTTCATTTACATCTCATCCCTATGGTGGCATGCCTTGACCTCTAGTGATCTGAAATGTGACCTGAAAAAACGATTGAAGTGTTTTCTATAAAGATTTGGCTGAGTTACCCAACACTTTTTACAACCTTTCGCTACCTAGCGCGGTTCTTGAGATCTTCGGGTGGGGGGGGTGGGGCCCCTCAAAGCGAAGGTGGCTCTTCCGTCAATGCGCGTGTTACTATTTTGACCTCATTGTCTTTGGCCAAACAAGAGCTTTCTTATCATGCGCTTTTTAAGTGAATCCGTTCATATTTTGATGATAAAATTCAAGAACCCGGAGATCTTGAATTTTAGTGCCCCTAAAGGTATGGGCCTTACCTTTGGGGGCACTAATCAATGCAAAGGGGGGTCTTCAGCCAGATTAAGCAAAACCCTGGCCACTCTCGGCACCGTCATAGATTCTGGTCTAAATACCACCTTCTTTCCCTACAAAGAGAAAACCTGGATCCGAAATTGCGAGTTCAAGTTAACAACACCATGGTCTCCACACTAGCGATATTAAAAGCGGGTCTTCACTGCCCTTTATTCACCAAACCGAGCCTATACAGCCTTCGGAGTACCAGCGGATAGATTTTCATCTCTGGTTGGGTTTTGAAGTGAGCCAACAGCAATTTGTATCAATCGATATCAGCTGACTGCGGCTGCCCAGCTTCGCAGCCTACGGTGCCGGCCTGGACCAATCCCACGATCTACTGTGGGAACATAGCTGGTCTCGCAGTCTAGCGTGAGAGGGTGTTGGTTAACAAATGAACTCAGATGCATTCCTTCGAGTTTGAATTGTTCATAGTTGAAATATATGAAATAGTTAAAGCGGACAAATAACATATTTATCACACGGTGACTGACCTGATCCTGCAGTCAGTGATGTGGCCCTGCTGCAGGTCGCTGTGCAGCATCTGCACAAGCCTCAGGTCCAGCTGCGGCGCACCCTCCGTCTCCAGCAGGGCCGGCCGGCTGCCTGCCGGTGTCCGCCAGCTGCAGTAGCTGTAGTGTTGGCCGTGGAAGGATGGGATCGACCGGTAGCTTCCCAGCAGGACTTGCAGCTCCTCCACACCTCCCGAGCACACCCGGTCCTGCAGCATAACGAGCAGATGATGCTACCAGGCTGCCTGGGCGTCGGAGCGCAGTGAGAACAAGCACGCTTCTCACCCGCGCGTGGAGCGCTGAGTTGTTCATCTGCACTGAAATGGACGGTCGCCAATGCGGGCAGCAGATCACCGTTAATGTTGGCGACTACTTTTGTCGCCTTAGCACCTTTGTCGAACAGACAAGAAAATGCACCGCCAAGACCGAGATCGTTGCACTGCACAGTGATGCAGGAGGCCTGAAAAACGGGACGAAATTCATAGCTCAATAACTAATAATGATAGAACAATGATTTTGGGTTCAATTTGAAGCTCTCCATCAGGCGGCTCAAACAAGCACACCAAATTTCGTTTTCCCTCTTAACCCTCATTTTCCAGGGGGTCGATTCTAGCTCAGTGTCTCAGATCTCAGGGTGCTGGGTGGAGAGTGACACCCGGGCAGGCTAAATTTTCCTCTCACTTCTGTGTCATTTTTACTACATCTTCCACTCACTCTTCAATGGAGCTCAACTAAACGATTGTAGTGAAAATTAACTCTTCAAGAATTGTGCAATAGGGAAATTTTAATTAAGAATATGTTCCAAATCTTATATGAATGTTTAATAAAGGTTTTAACTGAGTCTCACAATATTGCAACTTCGGAATTTTTCCACTCGCTGATTATATTTTCCAATATTAATTTTACACTCAGCACACTAGCACAAAAACAATTTTGGGACACTGTTCCACCCCCTCTCATTTTTTCGCGATGGGAGAAAAACTGCTCGGTTTAGCGCAATGCCGCGTGGCAAGTGCAAACCAACATCAATTTGATACATCTTGACGAAATTTCAATCCAAGGTCAGGTCAGGTCACCGAGTTATGATGTCATTTTTAAACAGATGTAAAGCAATGCTGGTTCTCAAAACAAGGTTGGCAAAAAACCGGGAATACCTCGACTTCTAGAGGAGTTAGATCGAGTTTCTATACACCATTCGAAAGCTCTTGTAAAGAAAAATCTACGGCGGACATCCATTTTGAGGTCAACGAAGGCACCAGAGTACTGCTTGGGACCCATTGGGTGCGCTAATTTATGCAGAGGCTATCCAGGGTTTTTAACGGTTCTGACAGTGGCTGTAGCTTTATGACATAATTACATAGTCGCAAATCTGACCATGCGATAAGCTGAATAAAGGTAATAGTAAGGGAAACAATTCATATGATAGATAATTTGATTTGATGATTGGATTTCCCCAGTTGTGAGCCGGCAAACATTTGGGCCCGCTGCATCACTGTGCACTGTTGCGCAATCAGGTTCCGAGCAACTTGCCGCTATTTCAGTGAGGAGCAGCACAACTAGCCTGCATGGAGATATTTCAAAATGAACTTATTTTCTCAAAATGCGTATTAAATTTCATATTTCCAACTCTTCTGCGTCATATTGACACAAAGAACCAATTTACATAGGTATGCAAAAGTAACGCATTTCAATCGTCTCGATGGCATAGAACGATTAAAACCAATAAATGTCGCGCAAAGGTCAATAATTTCCGGAATTACGATGGCTTTACGCTCTGCTCGAGCGCGCTCCACACGATCCGGAACGAAATATTGCATCCAGAATATTTTTAGTCGATTTTTACTGTCATTCCCTGGCTCTTTTACCTCACTTTTTCTACTTCATGAATTGATGCTTCTGCGCCTGTTTCTGTGCTCTAACCTCATTTTCCATTCCAGATACCTATAATGCCAACCACAAGCAGAGGAGATTTAGGTAGTCTCTCTAAATCTATTGGACTTCCCTTCCGAGCAAACTTCCCAACTAGCAGGCTGCTTTGCAATATGCCATTCTTTTTCAGACCCCTAGATGAGCCCTGATGATGCGGAAGCACAGCAGCCAGCACGTCCCACATAGAGATACAATTCTAAGTGTGGGGGGGGAGGGGCGACGACTTTAGGGACCACGGCAAAAGAACGATAACATGACATCTGCATTGGCGGACGCAGGGGGATTCCGGCCATGCCCCCTGCCCCCTAAAGCGCCGGAAGGGGGCCATCATGGCTTTTGCATCCCCCCAAAGAAGAGGGAATGGTAGAAATAAATTTTAACGCTTCAGGTAAACTTTTACATACAAAACAATAGACTTAAAAGCAATTTTTGTGGTTAACTGGAGTATTTTTACATTTCTCTCCCATCTGACAATTGCAAGGAAGATGGCAAAAAGAGTATTATGGTGCCCATTTCCAGCTGTCCCGTACTCATCATATCTAAAGCCGTAGAGCTACTGGTTCGGCCATATAACTCGGTGAATGTATCACTTAGTCTTGACATTGCCCGGCAGAAGAAAGCTCTGCACAGCGAGTCAAATAACACCAGGTGGGCGGTTCTTTTTTGGAAAACTGCAGCGATGAACTTAGTGAAAGACTGCTGGGACAAATTAATTCTGGGGCCCATTAACACTATGAAAACCCTGTTTTTTTTTACCATCATGTACCTACAGGCACAAGAATAGAGGCCTTGACTCGAAAATACAAAAGTAACACAGAACCTGGCACATGTTGGGAAAATGTCGAAAATGACCTTACGCTTGGCCTGTTAACACGGGCACTGCCCAGGGGATAGGTATACGCCCTGTCGGGCTCTTAACGATTTGCCTGAAATCTGCGACGCGCAGCGTCGCCGTATTTAGCAAACCATTTCTCTGCTTTTGCAGCTTATAAAAATATTGGTCCAGGCCATTTTAGGTTAGGTAACAAATGTTCAACACACAAATATACTTACACAGGTGCATAGACGTAGGAACGGGGGGGGCAGGGGGCCACTGCCCCACCCCACTTTTCTGTGATGGGCCCCCGCAACGGAGATAAGAATATCAACAGCTTTAACACGCGCATTGACGGGGGTCTGAGCCACCTTCGCATTGACGGGGGGCGGGTACCCGCCCCCCCTAAGATCTCGAGAACCACGGTAGGTAGCGAAAAACGGTAAACGGCGTTGGGCTGCCCATCCACTTCTCCATCGAAAACATTTGAACCGTTTTTTTGTCAGGTCACATTTAAGGTCACGAGAGGTCAAAACATGCCCGTCATAGGGATAACATGTAAAATTCAGTTTTTCGGGCATTACATCTGAACAAGTAAAGATAGAGCAAAACAACTTGAACTATATGACTCCTCTTAGCAAGCCGAATCGAATGATATATAATTTGACCTTGCTAGGTCAAATCAAGGATTTGACCTGACCTGATGTCAGGTCAGGGTCAAATTATATAAAATGCATATCATTAGAACCGCAAAGCCCAGGCGAGTCTAATGCAGCTAAAATAAATGCTCTATCACCATCCGTTACTGAGTTATTCCGTAAAAACCATTTTTCCCATGTATTTCCAATGGAGAGGTCATGCGTCGTACCTGACCTTAGGTCATCGATATCAAAAATACCGGAACATATTTTAGAGAACTCAGTGGGGCCATTATGTGATATGAGTTTCAATCGGATAAGTTCACCCTGCTCCGAATTATGCTATCTTAAACTTTTTTTGAGGTCGGGTCACTTGACCTGTACTGGTGACCTGACCTGAGATGACCTAACCTTAAAATTTTCACAGAAGTTGTAAAAATGATGAGGGAAAAGGTATACCAAGTACGGCGGCGCTACGCGCCGCCGTTTTTCTACTGTCTCCGAAAAACCTGAGGGGGGCGGGTACCCGCCCCCGTCAATGCGCGTGTTAATATCAAGCAAAAACTCAAACTGGCCTGATAGCTTGCCCCGGAACCCCGCTAAACTTACCTGTGCCCCTAAACTAAGCTTTTTATACCCTTTTATTGTGCCCCAACATTTACTGTGTTTTTTTCTGACGTGTCAGTGTGAAAAACCACAACATGTGTGGATCGCTGCCTAAATATATCTGATTCTGAGGTCCTATGAGTCGATTTTAAGGTCCCCTGAGCTGTTCGGGGCCCCTGAACTGGCCTCTGATACCATACGAGCTAATCTGGCCCCTTGAGCTGAACTGAGCGCCCCTGAGATGGTTTGGGCCGCATGAACTGTTCTAGGATGCCTAAACTGAGCTAGGAGCCGTGACGTTGAACAGGGCCCCGTGAGTTGGCCAGACCCTATATCCACCGACCTGGGGGGCCCCTGAGCTGAGTTGGGACCGTCAAGTTAATATTGTCCCTTGAGCTAATCTGGATCCCCTGTGATGCACGGTAGACCCTAAACTTATCTGAGGCCCCTGCACAGTAATAGGGCCCCTGCTCTGAAATTGGGGTTACAAGCTTTAATTGAAACCCTAAACTGTTCTGAAACCCCATATATGCCGAAAAGGAGCCCCTGGATGATCCAGGCTCTTAAGCCTATCTGGTCATCAGAGCTAATATGGGCCCCTGTGTTGAACTGAGGGCCCCTGAGATGGTCTGGGACCCCTATAAGGCTTTACAGCCACTGACCTGGCGGCCGTGAGTTTGAATGGGCTCTTTGGAGTGAGATGTTCTGTCAGTGGCGTAGCCAGGGAAGGGGGTCCCTGGGGTACGCGGATCACCTTGGGCTGACCTTATGCACTAAAAACACGAACAATGATCTCGGGGGCCCCTGAGCTTGGTCTCGGGGGCCCTCCCGAGCTTGGTCTCAGGAGGCGCCCGATAATCGGCATTGAGGGCTCCAGAGTATCGAATATTGTTCTTGGGGGACCCTGTGCTCAGTCTCAGGGGTCCTGAGCTTGGTCTCTGGGCCCCTCCCCTCTGAGCTTGGTCTCACGGGCCTTTCGATCTTGGTCTCACGGGCCTTTCGATTTTGGTCTCAGGGTCCCTGAGCTTGGTCTCAGGGGCCCCGAGCTTGGTGTTTGGGGGCCCTCCAAGCTCTGTCTCAGGGAGCTGCCGAGCTTGGTCTCGGGGCCCAAGCTTGGTGTCAGGGAGCCCTCCGAGCTTGGTCTCAGATAACCCCCGAGCTTGGTCTCAGGGCCCCCGAGCTTGGTCTCAGGGGACCCCCGAGCTTGGTTTCAGGGGCGCCCCCAAGCTTGGTCTCAGGCCCCCCTCTCCCCGAGCTTAGTGTCAGAGGCCCTCGAGCTTGGTCTCAGGGGGGGCATCCGAAGGCATCTGATGCATAAGGCTGACCGTATGCACTGAAAAACACGAGCATTGGTCTCGGGGGCTCCTGATCTTGGTCTCAGTGCCCTCCGAGCTTTGTCTCAGGGGCCCCGAGCTTGGTGTCAAGGGCCCTCCGAGCTTGGTCTCAGAGAACGCCCGAGCTTGGTCTCAGGGGCCCCTGATCATCAGTATCGAGGGCTCCAGAGTACCGAACATTGATCTCAGGGGGCCCTTGAGCTCGGACTCACGGACCTTTCGATCTTGGTGTTACGGGCCTTTCAATTTTGGTCTCAGGGTGCCCCAGAGCTTGGTCTCAGGGCCCACCGAGCTTGGTCTCAGGGCCCACTGAGCTTGGTCTCAGGAGACCCCTGAACTTGGACTCAGGGGCCCCGAGCTTGGTTTCACGGGCCTTCCGAGCTTGGTCTCAGGGGGCTTCCGATCATCGGTATCGAGGGCTCTGGAATACCTACCGAACATTTATTTCGGGGCCCCTGAGCTTGGTCTCAGGGGCCCCTGAGCTTGGTCTCAGGGGACAACCGAGCTTGGTCTCAGGGAAGGGGGGTAAGCTTGGTCTCATGGGCCTTTTGACGTTTGGTCTCATGGGCCTTTTGATCTTGGTCTCACGAGGTCTCAGGGAACCCCCGAGCTTGGTGTCAAGGGCCCCTCGAGCTTGGTCTCAGGGAGCATCCGAGCTTGGTTTCGGGGTGCCCCCGAGCTTGGTCTCAGGGGCTCCCGAGCCTGGTCTCAGGGGTTGAGGGCCCCCTCGGGGTGACCCCGACTATTGATATCGACGGACTCATGAGTGAGGCACGAGCATTGGCCTCATGAGACCCAGAGTTTGGTATCAGGGGCCCCCAAGCCTGGGTTCAGGACCCCCGAGCATCGGCATCGAGGGGCTCCAGAGTACGGAGCATTATTCTTGGGGGGGGCTCGAAATATTGATCTTGAGGGCCCCGGAACATTGGTATCGAGTTACTCCTGAGAAAAGCGCGAGCATGGGCCTAAGGGTGCCCCTGAGCCTGATCTAAGTGAGACCCCGAGCTTGGTCATAGGAGCCCCCGGGCATCAGTATCAAGGGCTCAGGAGCATTGGTTTGGGGGAGCAATTATTTTAGGGGCCTGCAAATGGTGATTTCGGAGGGCCCCGAAAGTGTGGATGCAGTGGTGTAGCCAAGGGGGTCCTAGGCATCCGCAGACCCCCTTGGGCCAATCTGAACCACTGCAAAGGATTCTCTGATCACGGGGCCCCAGAGTCAGTCTCAGGGGCCCTTGAAGATTCGTTCTCGGGGCGTCCCGAGTCGGCCTCAAGGCCCCCGCTCTGAGAGTCGGTCTCAAGGCCCCTGAAAGTAGATTTCGGGGGCCTCAGAGGGATGGTCTCAGGGGCCCCAAAAGTCGGTATCAGGGGCCCGGGAGTCTGTCTCAGGGGAGGGGGCCAAGCTAGTCTCAAAGGCCCCCAGAGAGTGGTTTTCAGGGCCCCGCAAAAGTCTTTTCCAGGGGGATCCTGAGAGTCAGTCTCAGAGAACCCCAAGAGTCTGTCTTAGGGGACCCCGAGATTCGGTCTCGGGGGTCCCCCTGAGAGTCTGTCTCAGAGAACCCCAAGAGTCAGTCTCAGAGCACCCCAAGAGTCGGTCTCAGGGGCCCTCATAGTCTTACGGGCTTCTTTCTCAGGAGTCAATATTTACTTTCAGGTGGCCCCGAGATTAATCCGGGGGTCCGAGAGTTAGTCAAATTTGATCCGCAGAGTGCTGGTTTCAGGGGGCCCCAGAGGGGTAATTTTGGGAACCCTCGATATTTAGCCTCAGGCTGTGCCCCCCCGAGTTTTGGTATAAGCGGCCCCGAGAGTCAATCTCAGGGAACATCCAAAAGTTAGTCTCAGAGAGCTCCCGGTTGTCAGTCTCAGGGACATCCGAGAGTTAATCTCGGGGTTCTGAGAGTAATTCCCAGAGGTGCTCCCGAGTTTTGGTCTCACGGGCCCGAGTTAGTCTTAGGCCCGCGAGAGCTAATCTGGAGCCTCCGAGAGTCAGTCTCAGAAACGCCAAAAACTCAGTCTCAGAAGTGCTTCCACCACCCCCCTCCCTCCCCCGGGGGTGTTTCTCTCAGGGGCGCCCTAGAGTAAGTCTCAGAGGGCTGTCGGAAGTCATTCCCAGTCCCCCTCCCCCCACCCCAAAGACAGCCTCAGGGGACCACAAGAGCTAATCTGGATGATCACGATAGTCAGTATCAGTCCCCCCCCCAGAGCAAATCTGGGGGGCGCAATAATTAGTCTCGGAGGTTCTGCCGATAACTAATCTCATGAGCCCCGAGAGATTCTCAGGGGTCCCCAGTTTTGATCAAGAGGCGCCGTGAATCGGTCTCAGAGAGCCCTGAGATCTAATCGGGAGAGCGGACGAAAATTTGCTTTGTGAGTGCCGACAAGTGTTGGTCTTAGGTGGCCCCAGAGCTCGAATAAAAATTTTCAAAATCATATGCCTCGGAAAAAAATGTATCTACCTCTATTGCGTACTAAAAAAGACAAATTGAAACATGTCTATCAGGCACCTTTGACCATTGACCATTGACGGAGTTCCCAAAAGGAGAAAAATCTTCACGTGGCTGAAACAGTTACGTTTTGACGTAATGCTTCTTCAGGAGACACACTCGTCTGATAAGGATGAATCTCAATGGAAAAATGAATGGTCTGGCCCCATCCATTTCGCCCACGGAGAAACTAACAGTAAAGGGCTAGCCGTGCTAGTGAAACCAAATTCAGGGATAGTGATAGATAAAGTCTGCAGTGATCCAAGTGGGAGGTTTCTCACATTCGAGCTGCAATACCACGGAATTTCAACAACGATGGGAAATATGTATGGTCCAAATAACGACAACCCCGTATCTTTGAAGACGTTTGTCTGAAGTTGACAGAATATGGAAGCGTCATGACCATGTCATGACGCTCTTTCTCACCCTGACTGACTTGCTGGGATCGCATGCTAGGTGGACCGTGTCAGGGGAAAGGTAACCAGCAAGGCAGTTGTTTTTGGGGTACATTTTTCGGGGTCCAAAACTACAAAATTCCAATTTCTCGCCACAATGACCCGGAAATCAAGAAAATTGCATTCTTCATGTTCAGTTTTGCAAAGGAAGGAGTGTCCAGATAAAAAAAATGCAAAAGGATAAACCGACAATAAAATTCAGTTTTACATCAGAAAACATGTGTCCTGGAGAAAATTATTAAATTTTATTTTCTCACTAAGCCCTACTCTACAGTGATGTGCATTTGTGCTGTGAACTGTTATGGAAATGGTAAATATATATGGAAAACGTAAAAATCTGGACTCTGTCGGAATTCTTCGAAAATTGGATCATTTCCTTAGGTCAAATGTCGCGTAACATAAATCTTCCTAGATATACGACCTACAACTGAAAGTACCCCAGAACACGTTCTAGACCCATTGGCGATTTAAAGAAAATCGTTGCTCCCATTGTTGTGAAATTTTGCAATTTCCATTTAAAAAAATCCTTAAAATAGTTGTTTCGGAGATTTTTTCAATAGAGGAATCCTGGCTGTAGGGCGATTGTAGCGATTTCATGTTAAAGAAACTTGACCATGGGACACGTTACTAAAACGCGCTGATAGTTCCATTCATTAGTCTCCTATGGCTGAAAAATTTCAGCGGCAATTTTACCGTGCAGAAAAAGATTTCGCGCAAGCCGTGATATTTTCCCTCGTGAAGAGCTCAAATTACTAGTATAGTTGCGCTTACTTAACACCCGCACTCGAGGGGGAGTCTGCCACTAACGCGTACTGGAGGGGGCCTGGTAGGCCCCCCTAAGATCTCGGAAACTAAGAGGCATAGAAAAACGAAATTTAAAAGGTGGGTGGGGGTTATGGTGATCTACATCATGTCCAATTTTTATTGACCTAGGTCAATATCTTCAAGGTCAAACGAGGTCATAAAGGTCAAAACTTGGCCTTGCTGGGGACCGACCGGTAAATACCGTGATTATGCGGGAAATTGGCGGGGATAAGCTAAAGGTGGACCAGAGTCATATAGAGAAGGCCTCAAAGAGCCTTCCCTTCCATTTTGGGGTCAAGGTCATTCAAGGTCACAATATAGTATACTACTTTTAATGTACACTTTGACTAACACAATAGCCACTGTTTGGCGGGAAATGAGGATTGACCTTTGCAAATGACCTTTGACCTTGACCTTGGTATTGGGGTACCTTATCGATGATATCATAGCATAATGTACGTCAGACCGGGTAACGTCATTTGACCGGAAGCACTGTGGTCAGTGACCTTGAAAGTGCCGATATGACCTTGACCTGTGACCTTTGACCTTGACCTTCATGTGAGGTGACCTTGACATATAATCCCGGTTATATGGTGTTATGACTTCACCACTCGATCTCCAATGCACGCTAACTGGTCCGACCACGCGATTACGGCGATCTCAAAATGCAGGTCTGACTTTAAAAGCCTATAAGTCAGAAAATTTTCGACCGATTTTCAAAAAATTTTCACCAATCGACGCGCTATTAAATTCTGTCAAATGTGGCAAAGTATCGTGTTTCGGCTCCGAGCGGTTCTCCGGCCACCTTGGAAAACAGGTGGGGGGCCTCCGATGCCCCCTCCAGTTTGGTTCGAAGCATACGCAACGCCTTTTCATAGATTTCAGCGTCGAGGAATTATGCTGGCGACCGAAAACATTTTGAAATGAAACCAAGGATGGTATATGACAGTGATAACGAATTATAAATGTTGTCACCTTGATTATAAGGGTTTTGTTTTCTTCAAAGACTCCATGCAAAAAAGCCTTCCGTGACCAAGCCGTTCGTTTGACGTATCTCGACCGTTCGTTTAAAAATATCACTTAACTTTTCTGATCTAGTGAAAAAAGTGAAAATCGATGTTTCTGATTTTTCGTGCGAATAGCTTAACTCGGAATTGAAATGCTCAGTCCTACATCTTAGCCATTACAGATATATATTTAACACAAATTTACAAGGGCGTGCGTTAAACTGAGCAGCCGTGGTGTTATTGATGAATATACACTGAATTTACATAGATCCCAATCATGCAGCAAATACTTACTAGTTCCTCGATCTGGCTCTGAAGCGTCGTCTCATGCGTCTCTAACAGTACGAAACACTTCAGTTTTCCGCAGGTCTTGACGTAAAGAGTGGCAGGGGTGGGCTCCGGATCGGGGGGCAGCGCTGCTGGCGGTTCTCCTTCACTGAACAATTGGCTCAGCTGCCGCGGCCTCCAGCCGGCCTGCTCACCCTCGCTGTGAAACCGTCGACGCCCGGCCGGCGCCGCAGCAGCTGCCGCCTCCGCCTCCGAACAGTACCCGGTACCGCCGGCAGAACCCCACCGCCGCCAACGCAAGCCGGCTGACGCCGGCGGCGATGGAGCGCCGGCGGTGGCCGCGCGCGGCGTGTACAGCCGGTTGGACCGCGGGATGCCAAAGCTGTAAGCGTTAGCGGCAACGGAGGAGAAGGTGGGTGCGTTGTCGCGTAACCCGGCCTGAAGCGTGCGCAGCTCCTGTCTGTACAGCTCCGGTTCGTGTCGCTTCAGAAAGGCCAGATTGGAGCAGGGCTCTGGCAGGTCCAGGTCGGAGAGGCTGCGCCGCCGCGACGAGCTGCGGCGGCGGAGTGGCGCACGCCGCAGCCGCCGCACCGGGATCTGCTCCAGAGGCGGCGACGGCTCCGGGCTGCGGCGACCACACTCTGCTGAGAGTGCTTGCAGCGCCAGTGCGCCGATCCGGCTGCAGAGGGCGTTCTCCGAGTCGTCCTCCTGCACCGGCAGCGGCGCGGCGGCGGCAGCGGCGGTGGCTGACACAGTGCGCTCAGCAGCAGCAGCGGCCGGCGCCGCACCTACAAATGTGCATTGTCGCCGGCGGCGGCGTCTCTGCCGAACGGCCTCCCCACGGTCGGTGGCGTCAGGCGGCGAGCAGGCCGTGGCCGTTCCGGAGCTGGTGGTGCGCGATTCGGCGCGCTCTTCGATGGAGGCCAGCGGTGGTGGGGCAGACATCACCGACGGCTGCCCGACACACAGCAGGGTCATTCCACCATAAATCGACCAAGGCATAAAACCCTTCTATTTTTAATTTCCTCCAAAATTGGTACATGGGGACTCACAAGGGCGTAGAATCCACCCATGGCACCCAAAAATTATTTAAAAATTGGTTTCAGAGAAATGGCCTCTGGAAATTTCTGAAGGTCATTATACAGGCATTGCTTAGAATGCCTATAGCTCCAAAAGTTTTCAAGTGATTTCTAAAATTTTTTTTTATAGATTTAGGATTTAAATTTTACGGGCAACATTTTGCCTATCTTCAATTTTGAAATTTAAACAAAAAATGTTTGGTGACCTCATGACCTAGTTTTATAACGGTGACCTTGACCCGTAGTACAGTGAAATTCAAAAATTCTCTTGAAAGCGTTTTGACATATGGTAGTATTATTTTGTATCAAATAAAGAAAAAAATGGCTTTCGAAATGCATATACTACTTTTAGCTTCATATATATAACACTAGGTGTCACTGTGGAGCTATGCTATCGTAACTCATGTTCTAATTGACTTGCAACTTTGAAATAAAAACATTTGAAGAATCAAAATCAAGCAGTCAACCTAGAGTTGAAGCATTTTAACACAAGCACAGGAATACGGGGTTACCCCTCCCCCTATTTTGAATTCACATTATTGTCCCTTTGAGAATGAACTTAGCTGTTGTAAATGTCATGTATGGTTGTTTGGATCATTGTACATCTTTTGAAAATGAATGTGTTCCCGTCACATTGAATCACCAAACTATGATGTCATTTCCAGAAGCATTTAACTCGCGCCCCACCGGGGTCCGGCGCCACCTTCGCCGTCTGGGGGGCATCAATGACCCCTAACTCCGAAAATATGGAAGTTAGCGCAAAGCTGCAAAAGGCATTAGAAAGCTCATTAAAATTCAGCAAGATTTCACTAACACGTTTAAGCGCTCAGGTTTATGTTTTGACCTCCAGAGGTCAAGTTATGTCACGATAGGCTATTTCCTGTAAAACATGTAATCCTTAAGAAACCTGAGCATAGCCATTAGAGCTATTGAGATCTAGCAAAAATAATTTGATAGGAAAATCCCAAAGCTTTCTCTGCTATGTGGAACATAATAGCCTCTCGCCAGTGGTTTGACCTCCAGAGGGTACCTCGTGTTTTAATATGACCGAAGGTCTCGAAAGGTAAGAAAGTGACCGTGTTGTATATCAAATGAAAACTGGTGACGAGACACACGATGACCTTTGATTCGGTGTTGTAGCTTAATTAGGTAAAAAAATTCGTCAAAATGCTGTTTTTGACCTCTGGTGACCTCTGATGATCTCAGATAGGTCAAAGGGCAATATCGCCCCTGGGATCCATGAAAGGGTGTCCAAGAACTCTTGTCTGAGCAAATTGAGCATTTACGATTATTTTGTGACTTTTAGCTCATAAGACAGCTTTTCCCATGTTTTTTCTATGGAAGAGGTTACCTGGTGACCTGACCTCAGGTCACCAAATCGAAGAATCCCAAAGATAAATTTTGTAGACTCCGGAGGGGTCATTAAGTGTCGAAAGTTTTAAATCGATCGGCTTAGAAATGTAGCTATGGTAGAGCTCAAAAGTTAAAGTGAGGTGACCTTGGTTGACCTCGCCTGGTGACCCTGACCTAGGGTGACCCGGGGTAATAAATTTCAGGGATGATGGGAAAATAATTGGGTAAGAGGTAGAACCCTCAACCACGGTGCTGCCCCTCGTTGTTTGTCTGTTGTTTCGAAAAAAAAACTTAGGGGCCATCGATTTCATTATTCTAGGTGGGGCGAGGGTTAAGGAAGATTTTTGGAATTTGGGGCTTTGTGTCGCGTTCCCCCGGGCGTAGCTTGAATTTAAAACATTTTATGACCTCAGTTCAGCTTTTATAGACTTTGGTAATCTCTTGTGGTATTTTCAAACGTGTTTAAACTTGACCTATGGTAATCTCGTTGTGAATTTTGCTCAGCATACTCATTATTTTAGCTCTTTTATAATTAAGAAGTTTTAGGCACTAAAAACAATAAAAACAAATCATTGGTGATATTTAGTGGTACATTGCATTGCATGGGACTGGTTCAAAGCTCAAGAGCACTCCTTAGAAGTGAAAGCAACTAGTTCAGAGTCCACATCATTTAAATGAACTATTCACAGGCCATTCTGAATCATTTACGCCAATTTAGTGAGTTTCTAATCATCTGTCACTGCTTATACCCCCTTCAAGGTCAAATTAGTTCAAAGGTTGAAAAACGTCAAGTCCGTTTTGGAAGAAAAACGTCTTGTTCAGTGTCATTTTCATGCAAATTGACTATTCATAAGAAATTTTGCATCAGTTACGCCAAGTGCCTGCTTCATCATCTGTTATTGCTTACACCCCCTTCAAGGTCAAATAAGGTCAAATTTAGAAAAAGGTCATGTCCATTTAATATGCAAACCAACTAGTTTAGTGTCCATATCATTCAAATTGACTATTTATAAACCATTCTGCACCATTTACTTTCTTCAATTGTTATTGCTTACCCCCTTCAATGTAAAAATGTCACAGGTCAAATAAGGTTAAGCCCGCATCGGACGCAAGTCCAATAATTCGGTGTTTAGACATAATTCTCATTTAGAAATACCGAATTGCTAGGCGGTGTACCCCGTTTGGGCCGTGGCAATGGAAATTTAGTGCCCTACGCCGTTGAACCTATATGTAAATATACTGCATTTAGGACACCGGTATAAGAAGTATTCCACAGGATAATACGCCAAAAAGAATGAGGTGTCTCTACAACAGCTGCGGCAGCGGGACGGCAGTTGGGTGCGGGGGTGTGCAGAGGCGGCTCACTCGATCAAGGGAGGCTTACCTAGCGCCGGGGGGCTTACCCAGGGCGTGGACTGGCGCCGGGGGCTTACTCAGGGCGTGGACTGGCGCCGGGGGGCTTACCCGGGGCGTGGACTGGCACCAGTGCGGCTGGGCGGCCTGCCTCAGGCTGGAGTAGATGTCCTGCTCCAGGTGGACGCGGGCGGTCAGGGCGCCGGCCGGAGACATCACCTCCGCAGCAGGTGTCAGCACCCCCTGGCACAGATCAACTCTTCACAAAGCTCTCACGGCAACCAATACACGCAAACATCTACACTGCAACACATCACAACAAATAGCCATCACACCCAGTGTTAATAAGAGCACTAAAAGAACGTCGAAAATGACATCAAAAGCAGGGAGCGGCTATACACGAAGCACAGTAATCTTGGCAGCCCGCATGCCCAAAATAAGCCATCATCGGTCGGGGGAGCATGGATCTGGAGTTCTAATGTCTAAAGTCCTGTATCAATAGATTTACCTCACACCTTTCATGTTGAGGGAATAGTGATTTTAAGACTTCAATAGCTGATTAAATATGATCTTCTCCAATTATAGTGAGTGTTGGCGTGGGTGCTTAAGGATCCTCTCCACTGAGTCAGATCGGACATGAAAGGCGGCTTCCCGCCGTGGGGCTTGAACCCAGGGCAGCTGAATAACGTGTACTTCAAAGTTCCGTACCCAAGTGATAAGAATCCTAGTTTAGTACCAGTTTTGGTATAACATACTAGGAATATGCTTGAAATAATACTAGTCTAGTACACTCATATGAAGTAAACACAAACGGCTGCAGCTGCTGACTGTGGTATTTGTTTGTACCCAACACAAGAAGGGGCTTTGGTGGGTACGATTGAATATTTGATCGCCATCAAATTTTTTTAGGTCCATTCCTTCGCTATTGAATGTTTTCAAAGGAGCCCATATGCTATTTATAATTTTTGGGGCTAATCGACGCACCAACTGCCAGTGTCATATGGCGTCGCCAACTCTTTCCCTGTTGGAAGGGTTTCTCGGGAGCCAACTTACTCCTTGTTCAGGAAAGCCGCCGGGCCTTGAACCCAGGTCGGCCCATATGTTATTTGAATAATTTTTCTGGTAGTTTTGGCATGCGGTTAGGGAGCAGAGGTGTGACGTCGGCCAGTAGCGGTACGCGACCGGTAAATACGACTGCGTAGCGGGCTTAGGCGGATCCAGGATCTCAGATGGGAGGGGGGCACCTTGTGGGGGGTGTGCTATCCTGACCAAGGGGCGCCAATTTTGGCCGATAAAACCTAACAGGTGGGCGCCAAATTCCTTAGCGCCGCGCCGATTTTCGAATCGGGGAGGGGGAAGCGACATATCAAGGGACGTCATCGATCCTTCAGAGGAGCGCCGTGACCATTTAAGGGGACGCCGAGGGTTGATCAGGGGGCGCCTACCCTACCCCTGAACCCGCCTATGGTAGTGGGCTGATAGTGGGTACGCTGCAAGGTGAAGACGTTTGCCACACCGGCTGGTAGGGGTGCGCTTCTAGCGGGCTCTGGTGAAATATCGGCGGACAGGGTTGGGCTGCTTATGAGTATTGGCGTGATGTCGGCTGGTATGAGAACAAATCTCGCGAGACACAGTTTATTTGCTTGGCAGCCCAATGCCGCCGTGGATGAAACTGGATCTCTTACGCTACCCAAAACCAACGTGGCGATATATGTATGTATGTATGTATGTATGTATGTATGTATGTATGTATGTATATATATATATATATATATATATATATATATATATATATATATATATATATATATATATATCCGCCCCAGATATATCCTCGGGTTTTCGGATCCCACCAACACTTGCTGACCGTGTTAAACCGTGCAACACTCTCCAGATGAGAATGTTCCACTATCAAAATCATGGCTCCGCGTATGAAACCAAGCAGCTAATGAAGGAAGCGTTAGATGTGGAAGTTGAAATGCATGCGATGCAAATTGTAGAAGAATACGCGTTTTATTCTTGTCAAGTTATCATGTCAGCTCCCCACGTTGTATAAAAACAACAGACCACCTTAACTTCGATCTCGTGGCACCGCCTCGTGGCCACTGCGCCCTGCTATCGGGTCGGCTTAGCGATTTTTATTAGGACAGGGGCAGATTTAGGCCATACGGGGAGGGTAATCTCAGGAAAGATAGTGAACAACATCGTGTCGTTTCAACGACAATCGGCTGAAGATGGATACAATTCAGCCACTTTGGGGACCATGGCAGAGGCGGATCCAGCGTTTCCTCAAAACAAGTTCGGGTTTAAATCGTAGAATCCCCCTCTCGGGGTCCTCATTTTTCACTTTCTGACCGTGATACCTTTGAACAAATAATCTGTGAGATGCCTATCTAAACGTCCTTATAAAAAAGAGCTTAATATTTTCGGGGGACCCCAGACCAGCTATTGGGGCCCAAAGACCAACGTCCGTCTATAATAAAGTCCCCTCCTTATAAACAAAGTTTGGACTCAGAATCTATCAGTGTTATAACTGATTCTAGATAGTCTAAGAATTGAAGAAGAGGGTATGAGGGGAACGATATGATGTGCCAATTATTATATTTTTGTTGTTTGGTATCTTAATTTCAAGGAAAACCGATTGAAATTCAAGCTTGTCACAGCAGAGTTCATTTCTTCTGCTGTAAGATATTGAATCATGGATGTACATTGCTGAGTCTTTACCTCTAATGTTGCCAGGTGATGACACTTCCAGCCTATAATTAATAAGGTTGTATGATGGGGCAAGCGCTGGATCCAACCAGGTCTCACTAAGCAGAATGAGTTGAGGTTTGGTATGAAGTTGATGTATAAGAAGTTCGAGCTGGTCAAAATTTTTGGGTAGGGACCGTATGTTGACATGTAGAATAGAAGCATCTGGAACCAAATTATTTAAAGTGGAGAGAGAATTTAGAGGAGCAGTGAGGTTGAGGTATTCACAATTTTCAAGGACTGTTTGCAGCAGGTCAGCCGAGAAATCAGGGTCGTCATTTAGATACGAGTATGTGGGACAAAATCTGGTACCTATCTCTAGAGAATAAGATCAGAGGGGAAGGTCAAGGTACAGGGAGACAAAAAATAAAGATAGGCGTGAGAAGTCAAGCAATTTACTAGAAGAAACAAATGAGCAGGAAAGCAACAAAGAAAGAAAGAAAAAATGAAGAACTAAATGACAGGAGCAAAAAGAAGATGAGGAAAGCGGTAAGATGAAAAACTAGAGGTTATCGAGAAGTTGCTAACTAGACAAGTTCGTGAAACCTAAAGAAGCTATCTGTTTGAACATCCCACTGTTACTGGGCAGGTTAGGACTAACTTGAAACATGCAGCACTACATCTGAACAAATGGGGTCATGACTTGTTTAGCTGTATCTCTTTTTTTTTTGGGGGTGGACTGCCCGACCGCTTCTACATTTCCCCTGCACCACTGAGTCCGTGGCAGGTCCCTCACCAACCACTTTGCAGGGGGTGGCGCGGAACACCCTCACAGAACCAGCGGCAGCCCCTCGGCCATCCCCAGCGGAGGACGGCCCAAGGTCTCCCCATTAGGTGCACAAGCTGAAGGCTCAGGGCAACCAACAGGAGAGCTGGAGCGCACACCAGAGCTATGATCCGACCGCCCAGAGGATGCTACAGGCGGCCCCGGGCTGGGGGGCTGTGAGTCAGCCCCACTGTCATCAACATCCCCAGCATGCACAGCAACAGACCCCCTCAGGGTAGAAGCACCACCAGGGGCAGCAACAGCAGAATCAGCAGGGGCCTCAGATACAGCAGCAGCTACAGGGGTCAAAGGAGGGACAACAGGTTGAGGATCACCAGGGACAGCCAGAGAGCTGGGTGTGCCCACCGCACCAGGGAGAGGTGCAGAGCCCCGACCCGGATCACCAGGCGCCAAGACTAATGGGGATCTAGGGCGAAGCACCTGACCACACTGAGAAGCTCCAGCCTGAGAGCCAGAGAGAGGGTTGCTGAGTAGGGTGCGCGTTATAACACTTTTTTCAAAATCGAAACCTTTTTCACGCGGTTTTAGGCGGTAGACACAAATATACGGACAACCCTGCAAAAAAATTTGACATTTTCTCGAGTTTAAGCAACGGATTTCCACTTTTTAACCCTCCCTCCAGTGGGGCGGAAGGGTGCTGACTAACCCCCTACAGATTTTTCGTCGTCACGGAGTAACGGCGGCGCCAAGCGCCACCGTACTTGGCACAGGTTATCATTAATCAATTCTGCAACTTACCCTAAGAATTTCAAGCTCGGGTCATCTCAGGTCAGGTCACCAGGCCAGGTCAAGTGACCTCACTCCAAAACATTTTTGGGATTGAATAACTCAGAAAAGGGTTAATTTATCAATGTGAAACCTATATTATATAATGGGCTCACCAGGGGCTACAAACTATGTTTCGGCATTTTGTATATTGTTGACCTAAGGTCAGGTACGAGTCATGACCTCTCCATTGGAAATGCATCGAGAAAGCGCAAATTTGCCGAAAAACGCTGCTTTTCCCGTATATAAGGCTTATAAGGACTTCTTATTCCCGGGATCGCAGGATCACAGGCTATTCGCAAGGTTACTTTTGCAGTTTTGACCTGTGACCTCTGGAGAGGTCATTTGAGTCTACCTAAGCACGTTTTGAGACTTCTGTCAATAACTGCGCAGTAAATTGCAATAGAACTCTTATTTGGATACCACAATGTTTGATTTGTCATTACAAGTCAAGTGCTATGCATATTGACTATGTTTAGTTAGATGATGACCTTGACCTGACCCTAGGTCATGTCATTTTTATACTTTGATCTAGTATGGTCATATTGTACATCATTCGAATCACCATAAAGAGAGGCATTGAATGACGTTCAAATTTTGGCTCTAACCTTACTCAGCCAAACGAAGTCTTCTAAATTGTACTATTTTGACCTTTAAGGACCTCAAATGTATTACTCTGAGCTAAAACTTAGTGGGAAGAGATTCTTAATCGGTTCAACGGTCTATCAAACCATTCTTTTTTTCGCTACCCCGCTCAGGAGCCGAGTTGCCGCCCCGGTAGCTCAGTTGGTAAAGCGTTGGGCTCCGGCTCACTGCTCAGAAACATGCAGTGGCTGTGCATGTCCAGGCTTGGGATCGGTTCCCCTGAGACGCTCCGGCGCTCAATAGTTTATCCGGCGAAGGTCGGCTGGCAACTGACTGGTGAGATGGTGACCTGAGCGGGGTGTCCGTCCCCGTGTTTTGTGGGACGTTAAGCTTTGGCTTCTAAATCAACCCTTCATTGTGGCATTTTCTCATTCGGGTGGTGGGGTTGGAGTCTCCGTAACAAGTCCATTGATGACTTAAGTGAGACTCCGACTCCAACAGCCGTACTGGGAACAACTTGGACAGAATTTAAAAAAATCGAGGGGGTGTCAGCACTAGCCCAGCTTGTCAAAATCGGTTCCGATGTCGCTTTGCTTTTCAGCCTGAGTGATGGAGAGCACTCTAGTTTCTTTATTTGTATTGTAATAATTTAATGTTGCAATAGATTCGTAGTCTTCGTTTTGGCAGAACAGGAATACGATACTTAAAGGGAATGTGGCACCTTGGTCGAATCCTGGAATTTAGTGTTATGAGGCGTACTTTTAGTCAAAAATAATGAAACCACTCACGATTTCTCTGAAAAATGTACAATAAGCTCAACATTTGGTTTTTAAAAATACTCCTCTAGAAAAAGAAATAAATATCAGCCTGTGGATGATGTCACGATCTGGCAACCACTACCATACTTGAAACACTTCAAGGGCTTCGATTGGCTGATGCTCATCGTGACGTCAGCATATGTCGTCACACCAGTAGCTCACAACAATGGCCGCCGGCGACGGGGGCTGAGGGGGTTGATGTCAGGTAGGTTTGAGCTTTTCTCTACGGAAATATCGAGTTCCAAGACAAATGAAATATGGAGTACCGGGTTTTCCGACCTGCTTTACAACTTGGCTATCTCAGTTAAAATCACGTTGTGAAGGTGCCACATTCCCTTTGAGTGTTGAAAAATTTCCATGCTAAAAAGTGAAACCCATGTATATACATACGTTGGTAGTTTATTGTAATGCTTTATCCAACAGCACATCACACTGTTTGCGTGGCATCGCGCTCTCCAAGTGCAGCAGTCTCAGAGCCATCCGGACCGGCCCCTCAGACTCACGTCTTCGGCATTGATTTCGGAACAACATTCATGACGCAGACGTCTGTGGGGCCGGTCCGGATGACGCTGAGACTGCTGCACGTGGAGAGCGCGGTGCCAAGCAAACAGTGTGATAGGCTGCTGGATAAAACATTACAATAAACTTCTAACTTACGTATATATATATATATATATATATATATATATATATATATATATATATATATGACTTTCACTTCTTAGCTTGGAAATTGTTCAAAACATAAAGATCGTATTCTTGTTCTGCCAAAACGCAGGCTACGAATCTGTTGCAATATTAAATTATTACAATAAAAATAAAGAAACCAGAGTGCACTCCATCACTCAGGCTGAAAAGCAAAGCGACATCGGACCCAATTTTGACAAGCTGGGCTAGTGCTGCCACCCCCACTTCTCGGATCTTTTTAACTTTTCCAAGTTGTTCCTAGTACGGCTGTTGGAGTCATAGTCTCACTTCAGTCATCAATAGACTTGTCACGGAGACCCCGACCCCTCCACCCGAACGAGCAACTCCCACAATGAAGGGTTGATTTAGAAGCCAAAGCTTAACGTCCCACAAAGCACGGGGACGGCCAGCCCGCTCAGGTCATATGAACCCTGGGCTATGCCGCTCTGATGCTGATACCAATCCAATACGACTGAGTTCACGCGAAATCTAAAATACCTATTTTTCGGAATATTAGATATAAGCCACCTTAAGCGGCCTCGCACATCGAGTCCAAAGAGTTTCTGCAGAACGCCCTTGGATACCAAAGGCGCCCCCCAAGGAATGATGGAGCCCCCTGGGAAGGAACGCGCCCCTCACGAAAATCTTGCACCCCTTCTCGAAAATGTAATCCGCCGTCTCTAGTTATGTACTCGTATATAGATGGGTTTCACTTTTTAGCTTGGAAATTGTTCAACACTTAAAGATCGTATTACTGTTCTGCCAAAATACAAACTACGATTCTGTTGCAATATCAAATTATTACAATACAAATAAAGAAACCAGAGTGCACTCCATCACTAAGGCTGAAAAGCAAAGCGACATCGGACCCAAGTTTGACAAGCTGGGCTAGTGCCATAACAGCTCTCGAATCTTTTTTAACTTTGTCCAAGTTGTTCCTAGTACGGCTGTTGGAGTCGGAGTCTCACTAAAGTCATCAATGGACTTGTCACGAAGACCCCAACCCCACCACCCGAACGAGCAACTCCCAGAATGAAGGGTTAATTTAGAAGCCAAAGTTGTAATGTCCCACAAAGCACGAGGACGGCCGCCCCGCTCAGGTCACCCTCTCACCAGTCAGTTGCCAGCCGACCTGTACGTCGGGTAAACTATTGAGCGCCGGAGCGTCTCAATGGGAACCGATCCCAAGCCTGGACATGCACTGCCACTGCATGTTTCTGAGCAGCGAGCCGGAGCCCAGCGCTCTACCAACTGAGCTACCGGGGCAGCAATTCGGCTCCTCGCGGGGTAGCAAAAAGCACAAGAATGGTTTGATAGACCATTGAACCGATTAAGAAACTTTTCCCATTACGTTTTAGCTCAGAGTAATATTGAGGTCATTAAAGGTCAAAATAGAAAAATTTAGAACACTTTATCTAGCGCTTGGCTGACTTAAGTTATAGCAAAAATATAAACGTCATTCGATTCCTCGATGGCAATTCGAATGATGTACGATATAACCATACTAGATCAAAGTATAAAAATGGCATGACCTAGGGTCAGGTCAAGGACATCATCGAACTAAACATAGTCAATATGCACATCACTCGACTCGTAATGACAAATCAAACATAGTGGTATCCAAATGAGGGCTCTATTGCAATTTACTGAGCAGTTATTGGCAAACGTCTCAAAACGAATTAAATTTTAGGTAGACCCAAATGACCTCTCCGAGATTACAGGTCAAAACTTTCACAATGAACCTTGCCAGTGGCCTGTGATACTACGACCCCGGGAATAAGAAGTCCCTATAAGCTTTACATACAGAAAAAGAAACATTTCGGAAAATTTGCGCTTTCCACATGCATTTCCAATGGAGAGGTCATGACTCGTATCTGACCTTAGGACCACAATATACAAAATACCGAAACACACTTTGTAGCCCCCGGTGAGCCCATTATATGGAGAAGGTTTCACATTGATAAATTAATCCTACTCCGAGTTATGCAATCCCCAACATTTTTTGAAGTGAGGTCACTTGACCTGGCCTGGTGACCTGACCAGAGATGACCCGAACTTAACATTTTAGGAGAAGCTGCAGAATTGATTAACGATAAGCTGTGGCACGTACGGTGGCGCTTGGCGCCGCCGTTTCTCCGCGACGACGAAAAATATGTAGGGGGATTAGCACTCTTCCGCCCCACTGAGGGGAGGGTTAAGAAGTAAAAATCCGTTGCTTAAAGTCGAGAAAATGACTATTTTTCAGGATCGTCCTTATATTTGCGTCTACCGTCTAAAAACGCGTGAAACAAGTTTCGATTTCGAAAAAAGTGTTATAACGCGCACCCTAATGCGCATTGCGCATGCGAATGGGGCCCGCCACAGCGTGCGCCGAGCCGTCTCCCCCACTACTGCTGCGCCGCACAATTGCCGCCCAACCTCTGCGCCATAGGCGGATCCAGGGGGCCAAAGGGGGCACGTACCCCCGATCGACCCTCGGCGCCCCCTGAAATGGTCGCGGCGCCTCCCTGAAAGGTCGATGGCACCCCCTGAAATGTCGTTTTCCATCCCCCCAGAATGCGAAAATTGGCGCCCACCAATAGGGTTTCACGACCATCTGATAGGTTTTGTCGGTCAAAAGTGGCGCCCCCCGATTGGCAATCCTGGATCCGCCTGTGCTCTCCGCTGCGTGTCGTGTGCCGTCTCTCATGGTGGTAGTCATGCAACGTGAGTTGTCAGCAGCCGCTTTCTTGAGTAGTATTAGCTTGAGCATAACAACTATTTTTGCTTCAGCATATTTAAGGTCTCAAAACAGGAGAATATTCCGTGTGCCGAATATTTTAATTTTCATTTTATCAATCGAATCTGTCTTTAAAATGGGTTCGGGGTCACCGAAGCATCAACAATATTTTTACAAGGAGTTAAATGACCTAGCTGCTCAAAGCAACCACAATCCTAAATGGTCACGTAACTGAGCATAATCTGTGATACATCTTTAAAAAAGGTACACTCATATAAAAATTGGTCAAGTCATTCGAAAGAGTTCCCTTTTTTCCTAGAGTGCCCGTTTTCTTTGGTGGTGTGCCCCCGATGCTGAAGCTCTGGCTGCGCCCCTGGTAAAAACATTATACGTTTCTATCGTCACGGAAAACAAAATCAACTCGACCTTCGGGACGTGCATTTTTCTGATTGGACTTTTCCGGCGGGACAATGCTGTGTTAGGGGCTATGCTATATTGTGACACATGTGTTAGGAAACATGTGATAGTGATCTGATGTGTGTGTGCGTTGTGTGTGTGTGTGTGTGTGTGTGTGTGTGTGTGTGTGTGTGTGTGTGTGTGTGTGTGTGTGTGTGTGTGTGTGTGTGTGTGTGTGTGTGTGTGTGTGTGTGTGTGTGTGTGTGTGTGTGTGTGTGTGTGTGTGTGTGTCATGCAATCTGATGTGTGTATGGTGAGGACGGAGGAAAAGAGGAGCTGGGGTCCACATACGAAGCATTCACGGGAATATTATGGATGCGGTTGATGATTATTGGGGGTTTTGGGCACCTCAGCTGCTGAGGCTATATGTGCCCTTATGGATGCGGTTAGCGTTATGTGCGTTGTATGTATGTATGCATTGATATGCCCATTGTACTGGTGTGATGATAAAAATAAATGTTCCAAACAATATACCTCCTATTAACGACTGTTTCGAAAAATACCTCTGGTAAA